>SJYA01007991.1:0-17167 GCA_006410615.1 Neotragus moschatus | reverse complement strand
CTTGCCTGAGAATCCCAGGGACAGGGGAGCCTGGTGGGCTGCCGTCTATGGGGTCGCACAGAGTCGGACGTGACTGAAGTTACTTAGCAGCAGCAGTTGGGCTCTTCTGATAGTCTAGGCCCCACTTATATTGTTTCGCTGGTTCCTCACTACAATCCCTGAAGTAGATATTCTTACTGCTCCGGTTTTATAGGGGACCTAAGTCAGGAGATGTTAACTTGTCTCAGGTCTAGATTCTCCAGAACCCATGCTGTTAATCAGTAAATGACTCAGGGACATTGTGCTCTCCAGTTTACAAAGTGCTTTCTTTTGCCAGGATCTTACTACAGCCTTTCAGGCAGGTATGAAGGCTTCATCTCATTATACAGATGAAGAAACTGAGGCAACAGCAGATTCTCTTCCAGAGGAAGAGACAGTGGCAGCAGCTAATTGAAAAGGATCCATTTCTCATTTTGCTTCTGTAACAACCCTGTGGCTTGACCTTGTTTTCCTATTTTGGTCATCCAGGCAGTGTGGTAAGACTCTTAAATGAAACCCTAAATCTAACCACAGACTTTTTCTGTTGGATGCTCCCGAATACAGAGTTGCATTGACAAATGGAGGGAGGGAGGTTCTTGGAACTTAACAAGGACAGCTAACATGTCGTGAGCACTTGTGTGCCAGGCACCATGTTAAGCAGTTAGTGCGCATCAGTGTTCTCAATCCTTAACAAGTTCCATCAGGTAGAGACTGCTTGTTACACTACATTCATCCCTTTTTTATAGATCCTGAAACTGAGGCTCGAGGCAGTTGATTAACTTACCCAGGCTTACACAGCCAGTAAGGAATATGTCTGTAACTGCCTACCAGCAGCCTCACACAAAGAAATTTGTGTGGATTTTGCCTTCCCATTCTGAAACTGATCCCTGTTTGTTTTCATTTATAAGTTTATAATGTGTTAAAGTGTGCATATGTACTTGCTGAATCACTTCAGCCGTGTCTGACTGCGACCCTATGGACTGTATAGCCCGCCAGGCTCCTCTATCCATGGGGTTCTCCAGGCAGGAATAGTGGAATAGTGGAATAGTGGAGTGNGTTAAAGTGTGCATATGTACTTGCTGAATCACTTCAGCCGTGTCTGACTGCGACCCTATGGACTGTATAGCCTGCCAGGCTCCTCTATCCATGGGGTTCTCCAGGCAGGAATAGTGGAATAGTGGAATAGTGGAGTGCGTGGCCTCTTCTCCAGGGGAATGGGTGGCCTCTTCTCCAGGGGATCCTTCTGACCCAGGGATCAAACCCACAGCTCCTGTGTCTCCTGGGTTGCAGGTGGATTATTTACTGCTGAGCCACTAGGAAGTTCACTGTGTTGAAGTACCTGGTGGTTAAGCAGTGACCTTATCCCTATAGATTGTTGAGTAAAATGAACATTCTGGAAACTCCCACAGTGGTTAAGTGGCTTCACAGGGCTCCATGTTAGATTTGGGGTAAAGTGGTTCCCTGTCTTCATTGGTCAACAAGTATTCACATGCCAGCTGTAGTTTCTGAGCTATAGGGGACATGAGAAGATAAGGAAGATAGAATTTTATGGCTTTGTGGAGCTTGAGATGAATGATAATAAAACTAGTGTGTGTGTGTTGTATGCATGCATGCTCAGTTCTGTCCAACTCTTTGCGACCCCTTGGACTGTAGCCCACAGGGTTTCTCTGTCCATGGAATTCTCTAGGCAAGAGTACTGGAGTGGGTTGCCATTTCCTCCTCCAGGGGATCTTCCCAACTCAGGGACTGAACCTGCATCTCCTTTGTCTCCTGCATTGGCAGGCAGACTCTTTACCACTGAGCCACCTGGTAAGCATACTGAATATAGAACAGCTCAGTTATACAGGGCAGTTAGTGAAAGTCAGTGAGTGTGGATGGAGCTTGGTAAATACTGGCTTACCAGGAAGACCACACCAAAGAGATGGCCCTGGACTCAGGTCTTAGAGCAAAGTTGAGCAGGCTGAAGACCAGTGGTCTGCAGGTATCCTTGAATGCTCACCCATACACCCCCCTCCAGAACATCAACCCTATGAGGGCTAGGACCTTTGTTTTGTTTCTTTCACCTAGAATTAAATATTTATGGAATGTTTGAATGAGTCCAAGGACTTTGAGCTAGACAGAAGTAGAATAATTAATATTAGGCTCAGCTCTTGGTGTTGGATCAAATCAGGGCTGGATGCTTCTGGGAGCCAGTCAGCTGAAGAAGAGACTCTGTGGGTATGAGCACATATTTTTTTTTGTTTGTGTGTGGTGGGGGAGAGAGGGTTCCTACCACCTAGAGAACTCATTCCTGCCTCAAGGAGACAGCCATCTGGGTGTGTGATGACGATCCTAAGAGAGTGACGGAATGGGGAGAGGAAGTAGCCATTGTGCAAGGTGCTGGACATGATAAGACTTGGCCTCAGTGAAACTTGGTTTAAGTTCCCACTTAGGCTTTGATGTAGGGCATTGAGAGGGTTCATAAGCTAGCAGGAAGAGCTGGTTTGGGGAGATGATGAAAATTTGTCTTTAAATGGACTGAAATTGAGGCACTAGTAGGAAAGGAGAGAAAGATATTCAGGAGAACATCAAAACTGGGAGTGGAGATTAAAGACTAGTCACTCAGATTGATGAGTTGAGGACAGAGGTGAAAGGAAAAGATGGAACCGGACAGGCGAGGAAAGTGTGATAACCTAAGGGGAAGCAAGCTTTTCAAGGAACAGTGGATGATGGAGACAGCGCTGCAGAAGACAGCAAGGATGAGGAGGCTCTGAAAGGACTCGTGGGATTTGGCAATTAGGAGATCCACTGGAGGAAACAATTGAGAGAAGTGTTCCAAGTCTAGGTAAACAGAGTCAGGAGGGCAAGTAGGGGCAGCGGTTAGTGGAGAAAGTTGGAGAAACTTTTCAGTGAGCTAATTTACATTCTTCCCTTGTGAATTGGCCTCTTCTGAACATTTCATATGAATGGAATCATACACTGAGTGGCCTTCACTTAGCATAAGGTTGCGGTTCATCTGTGTTGCACCAGTGTTCCCTTATATGGATACTCTGTTTTTATCAGTTCATCACTTGTTAGACATTTACCTTGTTTCCACATTTTGGCTATTATAAATGAAGCTGCTGTGAGCATTCATGTACAGATTTTTCTGTGGGCATGCTTTCTTTTCTCTTGGGTAGACCCTCTATGGTTTTTGTCGCTGTTTGTTTTTTTCCTAGGGTTTATAATAGCCCCATTTATTCACTTGCTTACTTTCCATGTTCTGATAACTAAGTTAGCCGTAAATCTTATGACAGAAGCTCAGTTTGGTGGTCAGTTCTTTTCATTCTCTTTGATGTCTCTTCTGAAACTTTCCCTCTTTTTGCTGTGTCCGATGGTTGTTCTAGGTCTATTGTTCCTTGTTTATACGGGGAATACCCTTGACTATCAGCTGAGGTCAGGGGCATGTTGAAGCCCTTATTCCCTTGTTTTGTGTGTGTGTGTTTTTTTACTCCCTTGATTTGATGGAGCACATCCTCCAGTAGCTTCCTAAGAAAGAGTACATTAGAAGTAAATCTGGGGAGACCTTACCTCTCTAAAAATATCTTTATTCTAACCTCTCCAATCTGATAGTTTGGGTGAGTTTAGAATTTCAGGTTGAAGGCATTGCCTCATTTGCTAGCTTTCAGTAGTTGGGCATCTCATACCGTTTTGACTCCTGCCCTCTGTGTGTGACCTGTTTTTCCTAGAAGTTTGTAGGCTCTTGTCTTTATCCCTGGTGCTCTGAACTCCACAAGGGTGTCCGCTAATGTGACTGCGTGGTTGGTCTGTGCCTGCTCGGTGGGCTCTGAAGGGCTCACAGAGTCGGATACCTGCCTGCATGCAGTCCCCCTGCTGGTCACCCAGCCTGCCCTCCTGTCTGCTTAGAAACCTGTGGTTCCTGAGCCTTTGGGTGGCACTGTCTCTTGGGCCTCTGCTGGCTTCTCCCGGCAGGCAGTTCTGTCTTGGGCAGAGTCCCTGGACACTACCTGGCACCAAAGAGGCACTCTGTAAAGGTGTGTCTAATGAGGAGAGGAAAGCACCTCAGGCTCAAGGTGTTGGGTGGGCCCCTAGCCTGTGTGTCCACGTCACTGGGAAGCTTGGAGTGGCCAGCCTGGTGTGGGGGAGGAGGTGAGGAGAGGGGTAGAAACTGACTCCATGTCTCTCCAGTGAGTCATGCTTTGGAAAAACTGCTCAGTGAGGTGGAGCCTCATCTACCTCTTACCCCATTTTCAAGATGTAAGCTTTGTCTTGACTCGGAAGTATATAATATACTGGTACTAGTGTCTGGGTTAAAAGAGCCGCTGTTGCTCTTAGCTTGTTTATTTTCTCTGAGTTTTTAGCTCCTGGTCTCATCCAGTTCCATTTCCTGGGATACATCTTCTGGGCTAGCTCACACCTCCGAGCCAGTCTCCCTGGGTTTCTCCTCTTTCCTGGGTTTGTTGGTCTCGCCCTTGACAAACATTGTCCTGCTCACACCCGGGCCTGTGGCCCACTGTGCTAAGCGCTGCCTGCCTCTCAGTCTTCTCCGTCATCCTCATACTCAGCCCAGGCTTGGCTTTTTTTTTTAAGTGAATTTTTACTTCTATATTGAATAGATATTTTCTTTCCTCAATTTCATAATTAAAAAAGGAACTTCTTAAGTGACTTTATTCAAATAGTGCCCCCTGAATATCAAGTTGCCTCTCCTGCTGGGTTTGTGTATGAACTTTATACTAAGTGCACATGAAACATTAAAGCATTTTCACTATGGGTTGCTGTATGTGGAAACAGTTGAGGTATAATTGTCACATTATCCAGGGAAGTTCATCTGAGGCGGCAAATGCCTATTCAGGTCCCTGTGGAACATTTTCATCATTTCCAGTTTTATTAGCCTAAGTATTGTTGCCCTGAACACAGATGAGCAAATCACTTTGGAGTTAGTTCGTTGGTGTGTGTTTCTCATCAAGGACTCTTCAAGTCAAGAGCTGGGTGATAGCTTTTACACACTGCCAGCTGTAGCCCTTTCATTAAAAAAAAAACAAAAAACTTTTTCAATATGATAAATTACTGTGGTGATTGGAACTTACCACTTGGAAAATATTTTTTTAATGATACATTCATAAAGCAAAGTAAAAAATACGAAAGGGGTGCTATGGAAAGTCTTGTCCACAACCCTGTCATCATCTACTTAGGGTCCACAACCCCCAGGTTATTCATTTTTTCATTTCCTTTGCATCCTTCAAAATTTAATGCAGATAGAAGTGAATAGCATGTATGGATTTTCACTTTTGCTCCCCTTTTGATTTTTCACAAATAGCTCGCATGCTCTAAGTTTTGTTTTTCTGGCGATGTTGATGTTAGAGATCTTTCCAGTCTTCTTCACTGCTGCATGGTTCTCCATTATATAGATGAACTGTAACCCATCTGCCCAGTCCCTTTCTGGTGGACATTTGAGGGTGTTTCCAGGCTTACTATGAAAAATGTGCTGATGTGAATAGCTGTGTAAATTCATCATGGCACACATGTGCAGGTATGTGTGCGTGCTCCGTCGTGTCTGACCCTTTGCGACCCTCTGGACTATAGCGCACCAGGTTCCTCTGTCGGTGGGATTCTCCAAGCATGAATCCTGGACTGGGTCACTGGTTGTTCCCCAGGGAATCTTCCTGACCCAGGGATTAAACCCGGATCTCCAGTGTCTCCTGTATTGGCAGGCAGATTCTTTACCACTGAGCCACTTGAGAAACCCATGTGCAGAGGTATAGGCGCAGGATGAATGACTAGAGGTGGGGTTGCTGGCTCCAGGCGGGGCAGTGATAGCCACATCACAGATGCTGCCAGAACCAAAAGAGATAAAGCGTACGAAGGGAGGGGACAGGAATAATATCCTCTTCTGACTCCTTTGTGGTTTTGATAGATCCTGTCCAATGGTTTCCACGCTGCTGGAGGGACCAGTTTACTCCCCTGCCACGGTGGAGGAGAGGGCCTGTCCTCCTTAGCTTCCAGCTAGAGTCTGAAACTCTGGTCCCTTCATCCTGCCTGTCTCTATGCCAGTTTAGGGCTGATGCCACCCAGCCCCCACAATGCACAGATAACAGGCTCCTTTGTCCTGGCCTCCTGGTTCCTCATTTGCCTTTCCTGTACTTGAGACCACTAGACAGTCACTGAGCAGCCACCAGCTTCCTGAGCAGTCCCTTCGTGTGCTTCTGATGAAGTTCCTTTTGCTTGCCCAGAACCCTAGTGGTTGCGACTCTCTTACTCCTCTGCTCCACTTGGTTTCTTGCAGTGATCCTTCATCAGGTTGGCTTGCTCTCCAGACATTCAGAATTACTCTAAAGGTACAGCAGTTCCTTGTTTTCAGCCCTCCTCTTCCTTGTTGGACTTGATAAATGACTTCTTGTTTTACGTTGTTTCATCGAGGCTCTCTTCTGTCTGAGTTCCCTTTTCTTCAGTGTCTTGGTGGCAGCCCTTTCTTCTGCCAAAAGTCTGTGAATCCTCTATCCTTGCATGAAAGTTCTCTGGGACTCTGTATTCCTATAGTGTTCTTCGTTCTAATTCTCTTATGACTACTTTTCACCAAAATCTGCAGATATTTTAGGAAATGCCCTTTGGATATGAATAGCCTCACCTCTCACAGTACTTTCCTTTGAACTGTTAAAAGTCAGTGGGGGTGGTTTTTCTGAGCTAGATGGGTGGACTTTCTGTGATTATTTGTTGGGCAGGACCGAAATTGACATGCAATAGCTGTTTCCCATTGTGTGATTCTTCCTAAGACATTCACCATCTTTGATAATGAATATGGGACCATTTCCTCTTGATCCTACAGATGTACTGTCATTTATCCTGAGGTGCATCGGTGCTCTAGGTAAATGTGACTGTCTTATTCTTTATTAATTATTGACTCTCTCTGCAGTCGCCACTTCTTTTCCATCTTTCATCAGGTTTTGATATCACACTGTAGGCAGCATCCACTGTGTGCCCAGCACAGTGTCTGGTTAGTTCTGCAGTCGAGACCCTTTCAGAGGGCCTGTGTTGGGCTGGGCTCTGGGTATAGCCCTGGCAGGGTGAGCAAGGTCCCTGCCTTCACACAATGTGTATAGCCTTTTACCTACACTGTCTTTTGCTTTTAATTCTTTCTCCAGTTGCATGGTATGTTACAGATGAAGACACTGAGGCCCAGATCAGAGCTGCTGCTGCTGCTAAGTCACTTCAGTCGTGTCTGACTCTGAGTGACCCCATCGACGGCAGCCCACCAGGTTGTAAAATGGTGACCTCAGTCCAACTCCAAAATCCATGTACTTTTCCTCCCTTGCATGCCAAGTCCCCATCTGATGTAGAGGGCTTCAGAGCTGTGAATACAAGGCGGGTGATGGGCTGGGGCTGGAGAGACCAGCCTCCACTGCTCAGGTCTCCCTCCAGTCCACGTGTGTTTATCAGGAAGGGTCGGCCCTGTGCTGGATGCTTCAGATGACTTCCCTGGATCCTACAGCACTTCTCTAAGCCTCTGTCTGGCTGCAGAGCAAGGACTGGGGCTGTCTGCATCTCAGGTGCTCTGAGACTTGCCTGAAGCTACGGTGTATGCCCAGAAGAGGGCAGGGAGAATAACATTCTCTTCGATTCTTATCTGATAGTAAATGAGGAGCTACAAGTTGCAAGTGGACTCTTAGCACCAAGGGCCCTTTTTTAGAATACAGTTTTGAACCGTTTATTCTTTGCTTTTGAAAGGGCTTCTGTAGTGTGGTGGGCGGACATGAAGGAGCAGTCACAGAACAAGGTCAAGTGTTTCATTTCTGGACCACAAGCCTCACGGGTTAAACTTTGTTGACATGATGGAATTTTTTAAAGAATAGCAGGATCCCAGAGCGAGACCTCAAAGGAAGGCTCTCTTCGGAAACCTCTGTTTAGAAACTAATCCTCAACCATTGAACGGCTTGGAAGCTGGAAAACAGAGCTCTTTCTGCATCTCTCAGGCCTTTAGAATTGCTAATAAACACATGTCTAAACGTCCCTTATAATGAGGCTTCTGCATCTGTCCCGTGGAACTGGTCTGCTGGGTTCAGGGACTAGACTGGATCACCGATGAAATTCCGGCCGCTGAACCAGATGTGGAACTGCCTTGTTAAACTGAAGTCTTCTTGGCTCAGGCCCTCATCATCCCATAGCAACTCATGAAAATACTGCTTCTTCCTAAGTGTAAATGTTCTTGCGAGGCCTAACACGTTACAAAAGTCGCTCTGATACATTTGTCTTCCTGACAGTGCTGGGAGGTACTTGATTTTATTCCCACTTTGCAGATGAAGATGTAGAGACAGATAAAATGATTTGCCCGAGGTTTACTGTGCTGATGAAGTGGCGTTAGGAGTGAACTTGGGCCTTCCGACATGAGCTCATACTCTTCCCTACCCTGTGGGAATGAGGTGGGAGATGCCCTGACTCCAGAAGCCTGTCTGGGGACCCCTGTTCTAGTCAGAAGTTGTTTTAAATTTTTTAAATTTAATTTAAGAAATTTATTCATCCCACTTCCACGTGAGTATCCACTATGTTCCTAGCTCTGTGCTACGTATCTGTGCTCTGTGCTGGGTCCCATACAAGCTAGCATATCGCTAGACTCAGGTATTAGAGATGAATGAGAAAGTCTCAACTTTCAGGGAGGTGACATCTAAGCAGCCAGTCACAATACAGAGCAAAATGCAACAGAGGCCAGAATAGAGAACAAAGTCCCAAGTTTTTGAAACACTAAGGATGGGAAGTAGGAAAATCTTCACAGAGACTGGCATTTGAGCTGAGTTGTGAAGGATGAGTGAATAGTATTTTAGAAAGGAGAATTTAGAAAGGCAGGGTGTTGGGAATAATTTGACATGTTTGGGAATATGTGATTCATTGTGGCCAGAACACTGTGTGGGACCGAGGGTCTCAAAGTTTAATGTGCTTAAGAGGCCCACCAGGGTATACCCCCAGAGATTCCAATGTGGAAGGTAAGATCTGGGATAGAGTTGAGGGGCACCGGCCAGGGGAGCAGGCGCAGTAGTGTCCCAGGCTGAGCCGACAGTCACTTCGTAAGGCATGACCACTGTACTCGGGCGATTTGCAGGCTGTCCTCTTGATAACTGTGTTTTGCGGGCTTCCTCAAACATAGTTTTGATCAGGTCCCTCTCCTGCTCCTGTGTGCTGTCAGTTGGCAGGCTTGGTGATGAGCCACAGAAGCTGGCTTTGAGTAGCTCAAGTAGAAAAGGAGTTTATTGGCAGGATGGTGTGTGGACTGATCAGAGAAGCAGGAGAGCCAGACCAGGAACACGGGCCAGAGCCAAGGGCAGCTCGGCAGCAGAGTCCTGCTAAGGAGAGGCCGGAGCAGCCTGTTTAGGACCCACCACCTCGATGGCCTCTGCTTGTCCTCACTTCCTAGAGTCACGTGGGAGCCATGCATTCATCAGAGCTGCCTGGCAGGAAACCTTATTACCACTGAGACCACCCAGTGTGGGTTCTCCAGAGGGAAAATCAGGGTGCATGGGAGGTTCAGCTGGAAGGACGGCAGACAGCAGAAATGGCAGATGTCCGTGGTGCTTTCTGTGCCACGCCAGGCAGCTTCAGTGAGGCCTTCACAGCTCAAGCGCAGGCAGCCCCGTCTCTCCACTCTGTTCCATGGGCTCTGCTGAAGCTCCTTCCAGAACATTTCTTGGTGCTGTGCTTTTGCTCACACCGCTCCCTTGGTCTGCAGCACCTACCTGTGCCTCTTAAGTCACAGACGTCTCTCCACCCTTGAAGGCCTTGCTCTCCCTGCCTGCCAGGCCGAGTCACCCTTCTCTGCCTTCTGGCAGCCCTTCCTCTGGGAGGCGCCTGTCTGTTCACCCTTGTCACCGTTTCTGGGGTGGGTGGGTTTCTTCCCTGTGAGGCTTCTGGGTGGGAAGGGAACCAGCACTTTGGAGTTTGTGCTGTATGCGGGTTCCCTGGGCTCCCAGCTCCGCAGTGCACAGTGGGTATGAACATGCTGGTGGTGATTTGTAGCAGGGGTTAGTAACCTGCTTTGGAGGTATTATTTTTGTCCTTAGTCTGAGGGAGATTTGGGGGTGTGGTAATGATTTGGGGAAGGGTAGGTTGTGAGTCACTGAGGTCTTTCACTTTTGCCTGAATGACTTTTTTAAAATTAATTTTTCTTGGAATATAGTTGCTTTACTGAGTGGTTTAAGGACTGGGAAAGTTTGAGATCCCCAGCTTTGGAACTTTGCCCCCCCAGGAGGACAGTTAAGTGGAAGGAGTGGCTTTTGCCAGACTTGGTGGACACTCGGTCACCTGGCACTGTGCAGCGCCAGCTCCTGGAGCGGGCTTGTGCAGGGGTGTTCCTGAGAGTCTTCCTCTCTGCCTGTTGTTCAACTTTCAGTCACTTTGTTGTGGGAGCGTGAGAGAGGCACCAATGAGTTGCAGGCTGGGAGCAGATGAATGGTCAGGAGAGGCAGGACACCTGGGACGACACCCTTTCCCTTCCTGAGCTGGGGATGTTTGTTCCCATTAGAGAACAAGGCTCTGTCTGGTGACGTCCACACAGTAACAGAAGCAAAGCATCTGTCCAGGGTGGTGGCTGAGAACTTGACTTTTCAGTCCCAGCACCATCACCTGCTGACTGAGTGACGCTGGACAAGTTACTTAACCTCTCTGTGCCTAGTATTCCTTGTGTGTGAAGTGGAGGTGATGAAGGCACATACCTCAAAGTGCCATGGATGAAGTGATGAAATCCATGTCAAGTGTTTAACGTAATTGCTAACATGTGGTAAGAGCTCAGGAAATGTGAACAATTGCTGTACTATTTTTATTATTACTGCTAGTCATTGGCTTGAGTTTTCTCTTGTCGTTCTCAAAATCTATTCTTGATCTGTTTCTAAAAGCATGCATTTCAAAGGAATAAAGAAACAAGAAGGACAGCCTTTCAAATGTGGGTGGTCAACAGATCTGATGCCTCTAATGTGGTCTTGGGTAAGACCTGGGTTTCCAGCTGGGACCCAGGGTGGGGCTCTCCCATGGGTGGGCACAGTTGCTGTGAGGTGGGACAGTCCTGGGGTGGAAGGCTCCTGAGAGGAAGCCCCCCCCAGCATGCTTGTTGGGGTGATGTCTGGATCAGGATGGAGCCTTCGCAAACTCATCTGCCTAAGACCCCTCATTGGACTTGGGCTTATTTCTTCCAGTGTAACAACCCCCACCACCATCACCACTTCCAAGCACTCTGTGCCAGACACTGTTCTAAGCGCTGTGCATATATTAACTCATTTGAAGAGTGCTTAAAGCTACCTCCCAGGGTGATTTGAATCGTATGCCATGATGAGTGGAAGTTTTGCAAGGCGTTAAAAGCAGACACAACTGGGTGACACTGCTGATGAAGGTCTTTCCTAGTAAAAAAAGAAAAAACCACGTTTAACCTTTGTCTCTAAATGCTCACACACAAGCATGAGGTGAACTGCAGTGAAAAACAACAGAAGCTTTTTAGGAAATGTACTCCGACAAGGTCCTCTTGCGTCGTGAGCCTTTTATCACCCCAGCACACGGCGCCTGGCCCTGACAGGTGTCTGCACAGGGCTTCTCCGCCAGAACACCTGCCTCCTGATGTATTCACGTTTGTGTCTGGCACACTGTAAGGTCAGTTAATGTGTGTTGAATGCAGGTCTTAAGGGTTGTGTCTTTATTGGTTTGTTCTTTATTTGAAGAAAGAGGGGTGTTCTGGAAAGGAGCATCTTGTCCAGGCAGAAGGTCTCATCTCGAGAAAATTTAATACTTTGGGAGGAAAGTATGCCGGCAAAATACAGTCAGGCAAAAATCTCTCTCATCTACTCCCCCATGAGTCAGTTACATGTGTGCATTGAACTTTGGGAGTCATGAGATGGGTTACATTAAGTGCCCCCCCCTCCACCCACACCCAGACTCCCCAGACTTTATTGTCGCTCCAGGTCCATCTTGCATCTTTCTCCCAAGTTGTAAAATCTAAGAAATGTTTGTTTTGTGGCGGGAAATAGAGTGCATGGAAGAGATATGCAGACCTCAATACAGATATAAATTCAGATTTTGTAGCTTGTATGAAGGGCTTAAGCAAATAGTTTAACTTCCCTGAACCTCATTTTCATGACCTGTAAAGTAGAGTAGTAATACTGGCATCTGGGTTTGTGTGAAGTAAGTAGGTATTAGTGACAGCTATTGTTGTTATCCACATAGAATCAATTGGAAGTGAATTTAATTTCAGTCATAACCTCTGCATTGAATAAAATGTAAATATGATTTCTAGTTAGAAAATAAGTTTATTAGCTTTGTCACTGAGTTGTTTTTGCTTTTAAACATCAATAGTGTGACTACTGGCTTTTATTCAAAGGTTAAATTGGAAGCTAAGCTACAAATAACCCTTTTTCAAATGTTAGATTGAAAAAGACACTATGAAAAAGTCAAAGACATTTTAGTATGTGCTGGTCATATCCCTATATATTAATATATATCCATTGGAATTTGGATTGTTCCCATATTTATAAGTAGAGAAACTGAGTCTCGGAGAGGTCAATTAATTTCCCAAAGGCACCACAATTAAATTATGAGAGTTCCAACCAGCCTTCTGATTTGTCACACAGAAAGCCATCTTTGAATTTAAACTTGGGAATCCCCATTCTCTTTGGCCTTCCAGGTAATTCTTGGTTTAACTTTTCAACATCCTGCTTTTCTTTTTTAATATGATTGTGTGCCACGCTCCCTTCACACAACCCCTAAGAGATAGGTGGCCTGTTTCCCAGTTTTCATGCATAACTGGAACTTTCCTTTGGGGACTTCCCTGGTAGTTCCAGTGGTTAAGACTCCACGTTTCCACTGCAAGACGTACAGTTTCAATCTCTGATCAGGAAACTAAGTCCTCATGCTGTGTGGCACAGCCAAAAATTTAAAAAAAAAAAAAGAACTTCCCTTTAATCAATTTTCAGAAGTCTCTTCCTTTGTTGATGAAGTTACCCTAACTTTTGTTTTAGCTGTTTTGATATTCTCTCAAGTCAGAACTCAGCCCTAAGTCTTTGCTCAGAATGATTCTTAGTGAGCATATGGTGTCTGGGGACTCTGGGCAAGCCAGTAGCCCCCTATACAAACCAGAGTGAGCAGGGCTGAGCTGCAGGGCTCCCCTTCCTAGAGCATTGCTGGGTTGCTGGCTGTAGCTTTTCCTTCTTTAAGAAGGAGAGAGACTGAGTTCACTACCGTGAGCTGCAGACCCCTTCAGGATTTGGTCCTGACCACCTGCCCAGCCTGGTGCCCTCCCGCCGCCCACCATACAGCTCCAGGCCTCCGAGCTGTGACTTGCAAGATTCCCTGGGCCTAGAATTCACCCGGCGTCCTGGTCAGCCTTCATTCCAGCTTCTTGAGGCAGCTGCTCCATAGCTGGAGTCAGTGATTTTATCATATCCTGTGTTGTCCTCGTCTGCTGTGACTGTCTCCACCAGTCTGCCACTCTCACCAACTCTTTGAGGTCGAGGGGTGTTTTGTCATCTCTGCGCCAGCACACAGTGGGTGTTCAACACATTTAAAACCTTGCATTTGTATACCTACTTCACCAAAAGTGGAAGCTTTGTGGAAATTGCAGAAATTTGTCCAGATTTTCCTGGGTAACCCAAATTGCAAAAATATCTTGTTCCATCGTGAGGCGGTGTCCCTTCCACTTTTGGTTCAGAAAGAGTGTTTGTCGTTTTTATAGAGTGTATGAAGGTTGCATGTGAGGGCATCTCCGTGAGTTGATACCAAGTCTTTTAAGTACCAGAGCGCTGAGTGCCTAGAGAGGCCCAGGGAGTGGAAGGTTTTGTCTAGGTGCTTGTGGAGCACAAGATCTAAGGAAAGTATTAAAAAATAGGTCTTACTGGATGTAATATGACAAAACAAACTTTCTAATGTTAGAAGCATACTCATACCAGTATATCATTAGTATGTACCGAAGACTTATGAAGGTTACTGAAGAAAACAGCAGGATGACAAAGGTGGATTCAAGGAGAATGCAGGAAACTGATACTCACATAGTAGGAAAGAAGTGAGATTGCGAATGCAGATGCATAACCGGCTAATGTCCTGCAGGGCAGTAAAGACAAAGCTTTCAAGGTTATCTTTTTCACCAGACAAGTCATTTGCTACTTGTTTATTTCCTACATGTGAACATCTCATTTACAGAATGTGTGCCTGATGAGTAGTAAAGAGGAAGCCAGACCACTCTGTGTTTCCGGAGAGCGTCAGATGACCTTTAGGTAGACAGGTAGAACTTTTAGAGACACTGTACTTCCCCCACCCTACCCCCACCCCCCAAGCTTATTTTCAAGTTTGGGACAATTTTTTTTTTTTTTTTTTAAACAAATCACAGTTGGCTTCAGGAGTTAAAAGATGGTCAGACCTGAGGTAGAAAAGTGTCCTTGGTGAAAGAAATTGTAGGACGTTTTGAAATGGAATTGTGCAATTAAAAGGAAGAAGGCTGTAACAAGCAGAAAGGGTGAGGCAGGTGATCGCATTTGGAGGAGGAGCCCCTCCTCCTCTCCCAAAGGCTTGTGCTGACAAGGAAGGGAGTGGGTACTTTTCCAGGGTGGATGAAGAGCTAAAGTGAGTGGGAAGTGAAATCCCTTGGAGTCGGAGGGAGCCATTGGTGGGAAGCTATGAAGCTTCTGTTTGAGAAGTTTGATTTGCTTTGAAAGATTGTTGGCCCAACAAGATACTCAAAACGATTGTCACCGGGTGGAAGGCTGCAGTTGAAATCAAGGCAAGAGGGAGTAAAGAGATAACCCTGTGATACTGTGGAAGGTGACCTGCCAGGAATTCATAGCGAACTCATCGCAGAGGAAAGAAGAAAAGAGCAACTGAAGGTAGTGCCGCAGGCCACTGTCTTTCGATTGGAACTCAAGAGCTGGCTCAGGTTCTGTTGGCCCAGAGACAGCGGCACCGGTCAGCTGAGCCGGGTCCTCTGGGGCTGCCCCTGATGCCCACCCTGGGCAGGTGGCGAGAGAGCCAGGGCAGACCAGAGGCCGACCGAGAACGACTTGGTTTCCTTTTGTCTTTTCTTTTCTCTCTTAATTTTTTAATGTATTATTACGTAATACTTGATATGTGCAGAGGAGTGTGTGACACATTTGTGTGTGTTATGAAACACAAGCATTTGAGAATCTCCACCTCCCTGCCTAATTTTCCTCTGTGGTTTCTTTGCCAGTAAAGAATTCACTCATCCCTCGCTTAAAATATAGGATACCTGAGTCACCCGCTTGTCATCCTGTGTCATTCGGCATCTCCTCCAGCCTCCCTCTCCCCAGGACTGTGATCCAGGATTCCCCTGAAGTACATGATTCTACCCCTGTGTTTGAGTGGATCGATTTTTTTTTTTAAGTTGAGAGATCTCTAGAATAATTTTATCTGTAGAGCTGCCATAGCATATCATTTCAAAGAATATCTTGAGGATATTTCATTTCTTGAGTACTTAATTTCAAGAAATTTCATAAGTGGTCACATTTTCTATGGAAATATTGACTCCAGGTCACCATATTTGGAGGGTACTTGTTGTCAGATCACACATTTACACAAAATAATACTGTACAAATAAAACAAACCTTATTAATTTCTCTAACAGTTCTAATATTCCCTTGGGTGGGGCAGGGGGCTCATTCCGCTAGTTGTCATCACTCAGTTATTCTAGTTTAAACTCTCAATTTTTCACAATTCAGTCTCTTTTCTTTTCCCACTTCCCTTTGAGTCTTCTTAAATGCTACATCAAGGAAAGAGTTCTGTGGCATATGACCCAAATCCTTAGAGATTCTATTCTTGAATTATTAGTGGGTTTTGCCATGGGTGACTTGTCTCTTCTGATTCCTGGGCTGGTATTTGTTGAGGTGCAACTGGACCTGCCTTGCTTTCTGAATTGTCTTTCAGGGTCTGATTCTTGGCCCCTGCCGTAGATAGAGCACACTCAGGCTTCCTTATCACATGTTGAAGCTGTTGCCACACATCTCTGAACCACAGGGGAATTTTGGCATTCTCCAGAAAACAGAAGACCTTCAGATTTACCTTGTGCAAATGCTTTCTTTCCAGTGCACATTTGATAAGACACCATGGATACACGAGGCTCTTAGAGAAATGCCCTCCCCTTGTTGCTGCGCCTGTATAGACCCCATGCATCCTTCTCCTGATGTTACCAGATTCTCTGATAACTGTGTGTGCTCAGTCTCTTAGTCGTGTCTGACTCTTTGCAACCCCATGGACTGTAGCCTGCCAGGCTCCTCTGTCCATGGAATTTTCCAGGCAAGAACCCTGGAGTATTGCCATTTCTTACTCCAGGGTGGATCGATTGTTAGGGTGGCAGTTTGCCTGTTGTAGCTGTCCCTCTGTTCCTTCTGGTTGTGTTTGCACTTCAGGGCTTCTATGTTGAGGAGGGTGGTCGACAGCCCAGGTCCTTTCCTGCTCCTCCAGGTGACCTGGATGGGATAACGGATGTTTCAGGTCCTGAGAAAGCAGGGGTGATCACAAATAGCAAAACGGTGGACAGATGAGAAGTCGCCTTACCACTAACCCTCAGGTTTGCTATGGATCTGTGTTGGATTTTTTTTTTTTTTTAAGATTCTTTAATTAGAAAAAAATCCTGGGGGTGGAGACAGGTTCATCAGCTTGAAAGCGGGATATGTTTTGGGAATTAGATTTTGTATTTACCTCCTTCTCCCCCACTGGTTATGGTCTCTCTCGTTCCACACACATCACACACCATGCTTCTGTGTTCTCAAGCTTGTTGGGCAGGTCTAATATGAAAGGTGAACAAAAGTAAGTGAAGAAGGTTCAGGTCAGTATCCTTATGATGTTGGGGATGAGGAACAGAAACCAGGTAATTTTACTACACAGGATTAAAATCATTCTGCTGTAATGCAACGTACATGTTACTGAAAAGTACTGCACTGTGCAGAATTACACAGTAGAAACCACAGAGCTTATGGGGAAAGTGGGGTTAGGTTCTCAACACTCACTTCATAGGAGACCGGAAAATACAGAGAAAAGATAAAGAGACATTCTGAAAAAAAAAAAAAAAAGATAGGGATGTACTAACTACCACATATAAAATAAGTGAACTACAGTTCAGTTCAGTTGCTCAGTTGTGTCCGACTCTTTGCAACCCCGTGAATTGCAGCATGCCAGGCCTCCCTGTCCATCACCAACTCCCGGA
>SJYA01007990.1:5678-16840 GCA_006410615.1 Neotragus moschatus | reverse complement strand
GGCCCAGTCGACCTGGCTTTGTTGATTTTCAGCTGCTCGGAGAGGAACAACCTGTGGAGAGAAGAAGCGGAGATCAGGGAGACCTCCTGCCTCAACGATAAGAACGGTTGGATGTTTCCTAATTTTGCGTCTTTTGTGGGTGGTGCTCTTCCGAGACGTTTCTGTGGTTTGGTAGCTGTCTCCTGTCGTCCCGCTCGATCCTACGCCTTCGTCTTCGGTGGCAGAAGCAGCAGAAGCAGCAGCAGCTACTGCTGCTACAGGTTTTCCCCGGCCTGTCGTAGTGGCTGCCGCTCCTCGTCCTTCCGCCCAGCCGAAGTCGTTTCTTCGGTAACTGACGGTCCCTTCGTCCGTACTAGCGTCTCCGGCTTCTTCCTCGGCGCGCTCTGCTGCGGCCAGCTCCCGGTTGATTTCTTCTTTCGACTTGAGAAGCGAGGAAAGACGTCCCGCCAAGACAGCTCCGCCGGCTCCGCTGCCAATCACCACGAAATCATACTCTCGCAGTAATTTCGTTTCACAAGGCGGTGCAGGGGGCTGGCTGGGCCAGACGGTCCCGAAGAGCTTGGCAAGCAGGGGAATCACTCTCCTCCTGAAAGTTCTGGTAAAGACGTAGAGTATTTGGTGAAGCATTTCCCAAGTGGCAGTCATGAACCCGCGAGAAGCCGCCCGACGGTGACCCCCGGCAGATCCCGAGCTGCCCATCCAGCCGCCCGTCTCCTCCAGCTCGTCTTCGTCCTGAAACCGTCGCGATTTCTGGTTGGTTGGCGTGCAAGCAAGGCTGAAAGACCGCAGGGAAGTCACGTCAATGGCCCGGCCGTAGGCGTGCTGCATGCTTTTTGTGGACGTGAGGAGGCGGGAGAAGGACTGCAAAGAGGAAAACATGGAGTGCAGAAACGTGGGTGCCGTCTTCTTCGTCGTCGCAGCTGTGCTGCTCTGGCCTTGTCCCGCCCGAGAAGATATAGGACGGGTCGATGATGAAGAAGCAGGTGTCTTTGCCGCGGAGTCAACGCGTGCGAAAATGGGACCAAAATGCCCGTTAGAAGAAAGCAACCGGAAGGCTTCACTCTTGGAACCGCTGCGAATCTCCCCGACCTTCTTATAAAAAGTGACATTCCTCTTCTTCCCGCCTCCTTCGGCGACAACCAAGCCTGGGAGATCGTCGGGGGTGATCCCACCGATCAGAGCGACCCACAAGGGACTAAAAAGCAGGAGTGAACCCGTGAGAAACGGAGATGCAACACGACTCCGCCTTCGCTGCTTGCCTTGTCCAAGCCACTGAAACACGAGCTTGCCGATTCCCGTATGTGGGGGTCTTACACACTGGACTCCCTTCGGATGTCGCGGTCCCTCCGTGGAAGCCGCCGACGGGAACTCCGGGGCTTCGCTCCTTCCTACACGACGTGAAGGAGCCATCTCCGCGCCCGCTGATGCACCCCTAAGAGAAAACTTAAATATCTCTGAGCTAAATGGCCTGAGGACGTTGTGGCGGCCGGCCCTGGCCCAAACTCCATCCGCCTTGTCGATGGAATATATATGTATGTATATGTATATGCAGGTATATATGTATATACGTATACGAGGTGCCAGTTGCGGTGTCCATACACCGAAAACTGCGAGAAGAAAGCAGAAACGTCGGCAGCGATGGGCACCACGCTACGTTCGGAGGAACGGCAGGGCTAGGCGTATGATACGACGATATGAAAGTCGCGTTTATTGCTTCCGGGGCAAATATTCAACGGCAAAGTACCCTCTAGCAGCCCGCACGCGTGTCAGTAGCACCCGCGTTTCCAGGCACCTCGAGATCCGCTGCTACTTCTCAGTTGTCCCCCATGAAGCGGTGTGGACGCTCAAGAGGGCGCGAAGTCCGCTGCTACTTCTCAGTTGCTGCCCACGAAGGGGCGTAAGGACTGTCAAGAGTGTGCCGAGAGCTGCTGCAACCTCGCTGCGAAGAGTTTCTGCGGCTGCGATGTTCTCGCCTTTGAAACGTCCAGCGATCAAGGAGGGAGTGGTGCATGGCGGTGAACAACAGAGTGCGAAAAAAGGCGACGCCGCCTGCTGGGAAGCATGGATAGAGGAACTCTGCTCCAAGTAGTACGGCGGACGAAGGAGGACACACCGAGCGAGAGGAGAGATTGCTGGTTTTGCCGTCTGCAGAGCTCTGCACCCACCAAGGCTAGTCCTCTAAGACGGCGAAGAGAAAGAAATTTGCGGAGCTAGCTTTGCTGAGTAGCTGTCTCACAGATTAGAAACACTATGATCAGAATCGCAGTGTACCTGGGGAAGAGTTCATTATCGCACACTCGGGCACCAGAAGACGTGCGGTCTATTCGGCCGCCCGGTCTTTCCGGGGAAAAAACACGCTGGGAATACGAAGCGGATGAGCAAACTGGCTACGCCGCTGCACTGACTGAAACACTGCAGATGGACAGCATTTAGCGAAGAGGGCGACCTCTGTGGGCGAACGGTGCTCAGATGAATACGTTGTTACGTTGAGCTAAGTACAGCCTGTGGTGAGCCCAGCTATCAGGACGGCTCAGGTCATCACTAGCGCGTACAAAACCGAAAACTGATTGAGGAGAATGACAGGCCTTTACCGTCTTTTATTGTTGAAGCTCGGATCTTCTTCATTTGGTCCGGAGTCGACCCGTGTGCGCGCGCGAGACGGCGAGTCCCTGAATAACGGCGGAAACGTGAAGACATTTCTGTTGTTCTATCAGGACGGCAAGAACGGACGGGGTCGTTCCAGGCTCTGGATGACGCTGATGGATATCTGCGTGTCATGTGCCGCAGAGGGACACGCAAGACTCCATTTAGACTGGCTGCATGTGGTCCGGAGAAGAATTCTCTGTGCCGCTGACCGGTAGAAATCAGCTTCCAATCTCCTCCGGTGTGTGCCACGTTGTTGCGAGGCCGCAGTAAAAAGGCGCGCGACGACGGCCCCCGATGAATCGCGCTCCTTACCTAGCGTTACAGTTCTATGGATGTCTTTGATTAGCTCCCGAACGTGGGAAGGCAGGCGGCTGAGATGCCTGCTCCTACATCAGTACGACTAGACACTGCTTTTCCGACACCCCTGCACCTGGATATGGATTTGTCCTGCGTCTCAACGTAGCGTCGGTTCAGGCAGACGCCCTGCGATGATTTTCCTCGACCCACACGTAGTGTTCGCTTGGGTCACGTTTCATGGCAGCTGTGTGCCGCTCCGCTGGCTCTAATGAACCGACTAATCGAGACTTTATTTATTTGCGCTCTGGAGCCTGCTGTCAAGAGATCTCTACCTCGAGCTCTATCCCTCTACAGGCGCAGCCGCCCGGAAGCCGCTAGACGCTGGCGCAAGTCAAGGGTCCACCGACGTGCTGCAGTTGGGCGTGCTACCGCTGTTCGATCCGACGACGTGCGGTGGCTTCCATTGCTGTGTGCTGTCCACGCAGACACATGCGCGGCGTGTCTACGTCTACATGTACTACCGTGAAGCCGTCGACGACAGACTGCGTAGAGTCAGGTGAGACCTTTGAGTGTGGCCCCAATCTATGGCTCGCGCCTGACTGTGTACAAGAACCGCTCCAGTATTCTGAGCGTCATGCTCGTAAGCGGACTTGCACCTTGTCCTAGAAGCTGGCCTCCGCGTTAAGATGATGCAAAGAAAGTTTATGTCTACCAAGCACGCTGGTGTGAAAGTATGCACAGATATAACTCCGCTTGCCGGAGCCCTCATGAGGAGACAAGCTCCTGGCGTCCGCTAACTGCGCATCACCTGACGCAGGACACTTTTCCAAACATTGGCAGTCGTTCCAGTACGTGAGGACCCGTCGGAGACACACAACGCCTACAAATGCTGCCCTGTGTCTCTCCTTACCAGTGTAGCCCACGAAATGCATCATCAGCGTGGCCAAGTGGACGTTGAGCGCCGCCTGGGCAGGTTTTTTTGTAGGAGGGGTGTTTGCGGACGGTACCAGTTGCAAAACTCCATTTCACGTGTCTCTGGAGGGGCGTTCTTTGAAAGCCGCGCGCACGATGAAGATGCTCTCTCGTGTTCGCGGTAAGCCGTACCATGACAGTCCACCGCTCTGCGCAGTGCGCCGTGAAGACAAGTAAAACGAATAGGCCGCCGCAAATATTCAGCGTTCTCCCATTCCGGTTCAGCGGCTTTGCCTATCTGCGGCCGATCATCTAGGCTAGCAAGTTCACCCACAGCTGTCATAAAGGTGTGTCGGGGCGAATCTGGTGGTGCTTCGACCCCCACCGGGGTGCAGAGCACAATGCTCGCAACAGGAGACGTAGCGGCCATTACACGTGCTTCGCCGTCACCTAAGACGGATGTGGTATCGAAATCATGTTTGAGCCCTGGAACAACCCGTCGCCACGCACGGCAGCGGACAAGGGCACGCGTACTTGGAGGAGCACGTGCTTCGCCCGCAAGAAGCGGAACTCAAGAGATCGGCAAGAACGTGAGCTTCCTCGCGTTCGACGTTCCCGGCGAACTACGTCCTCCTCTTCTACTTATTAGCAGCACCTGCGTCCCTCGAACGTGTGACGGCGTGCCGTTCCCAGCAGTACCAGAACTCGCGCGCGGGCAGCGCCAGCCAGGGGCCATTCAGTCGTCCGTTGGATGCCTCCGTTCCCGAGTTGCACGGGGTGTAGACAGGCCCACTTGCCAAAGAAGACACGAATATTAGACTGTCGCACTCTCCTTCTACATACTGCACAGAAATGGCGCTGCTCCACCATTCACGTGCGCTCTGACACGGAAAGCGGGAAGTATCAAGTGGCGGAATCAAAAGGAAAAAACACTCAGAGCTACACAGTGCAGGCTCGGTGAATGCCACCCTGCGAACAGAAAGGCAGACGTATCTGTCTGTTGGCGCGCATTTGTTTCTGTGTGACGGCGCCCCCGAATTGACTTTGTTTCTTGTAAGGGCAAGTAACACGTTTTCACGGTGACGCGCAAATTTGAGGTCAGCACGCGTGCTGTCGTCGCTGGTGAAGGGATTAGACGTCAGAGAGCACGTCGCCCGTTCTGTCGCTGCATATGTCGTCTATCTGCAGCTACTCTTCAGGCCAGAGTAGAGTTAGCGAATCCAACAAACAGAAGTCGATCCTTACAAAAGGTGATGCTACGCCGCTCTAAAATGCGTAGACCATGGATAATAAGAATGACGGAGCCGTCTTCTGCCTGGAACTCCGCTGTTAACGGTCGCTTGCTACTTTGAGAGAGCTCCATTAAAGCAGCCGCGGTCCTGTTAGCATCGTGTCCGCGTCCTTTGTTGCATCCCATTTACGCGGCACCTGACTTCCAGAACAACCGCGTGTCTTTCCGGTGGCAGCCTTGAGGAGAGAGCGAGAGATGTGACGGAGTGACGGGAATAATTTGCGTTTAGACGAGAGTTGTGCCGGAGTGACGGAAATAATTTGCATTTAGACGAGCCAGATTCATGCGCTGAGGCGAAGAGCAAGACTTGCGTCATTCTAAGCCGCTGATATCAGGAGCAACTCACGGAGTGTCAGCTACAAAGGGCTTCCGGCTCCTTGCGTGCACCCCGTAGTCCCCAGGTGCTTCTGTGGACGCCCCTGCGGAGGCCCGGGTCGATGTTAGTCGCACAGCTGCCGTCATCACTTTCAGGTCTGGCTGTCCATCCTTCTGTAAATGAAGACCGATGCAGCCGACCCTTCTACGTGCGGACGCTGGGTCCTGTCTCCTGTTCTTCATTTGCTCTCGTCTCCTGGATTTCTCTTCCGTCCTTGCGCGTTTTTCGCTGTGCAGCGGCCTCCGCTACTCACTTGACCTCTCTTGTACCCGCTTCCCACTGTGGAACGTCACACAAATGAGGCCCCCCTGTGCGTCACACTTCTTCATCAAAAGAAGCGACCAGCAGGTGTCTAGACCCGCGTTCCGCGAACAGATGTAATGCCTCGAAAGGGGAACCCATCGGTGGATAGCCTGGTGGTGCGCTTTCTTCGTCTACAGCGGGAAATCTTTTCAGGACCTTATGCGCCTCTTTAGGGCTCACGCCCCCGCGCTGCCCACGTCCCGGCGGAGGTCCAAACGGCAGCACATCGGGAGAACCCAGTAAATCAGTGTCTCTGTCTGCATTCTCCTTTCGCGGCTCGTCTCCTTGGGGATTAGCGTCTTCTTGGTGCTCGTGGCTCTCACGGCCAGTTTCGTTTCGAACGGCGGTCGAAAAGGAGTTCTCTTGTGTCTCACTTTCGTGCTGAACATGCCGCGCTCCACTCGTTTCGCCGTTTTGTATGCGTGTTTGTTTCATTCGCCCTCTTCCGGCGGCGTCGTGCCTCCCGTTCCCTGTTTCGGGCCCGTTTTCAACCGCAGCGCTCACCGCGGGCTCGCCACCAAGCGAGCTACTACTATACTTTTGGCGGTCCACGGCGTCCCCGCTACCGTTCGCACCGCCAGACACGTCTCTATCATTCTGCGAGTCCCGCGGAACAGCCGAGAAAACGCTATTATTGCCTTCTGGGAATGTCTCTGTCGCGTCACTGGCGTCGAAGGCTGCGAAGTTTTGTTCGCGCTTGGATGCTCGCTCACCCTCCTTCGCCTCTTCTTTCATTGACCCAGGCATAAGCACGGAACCCAGGCCCTGCGTCCGTTCAACCGCGTAGCTATCATCTGCCGCGAGGGCCGTCTGCTCCTTTCTGCCGATATTTTCTTCTGCTCGGCTGTCTCCTCCTCCATCGACGACCTCTGTTTCTTCCTTTCTCTGTTCTCCTCGTGTAGCATCCTGTTCCTGGGGCGCCGACATGTTTGTTTCCTCATCTTTCGCGGTCATGCCTGAGCTCGCGACGGAAGTTGGGGTATCTGGCAAAAGAACGACAGACCCTGTCGGGGCCGGCCTGGGGAGGACAGAGTGCATCCGCTCGTGCATACTTGGCGTGTTGTGGCGACCTTCTTCACTTTTGTCGTCATCATGTGCATGCGGGTCCCCTGTCGAAGGGGCGAAGGGCCGAGAAAGAGAAGCCTGAACAGGCTCTTCTTCGATGTCGACTCCTGCTAGATCAGGACCCCACATGACCTCTTCACCCTGTGGGTGCAAGAAGAAGCCGAAGTGCTGAGGGTTCAAGAGTATCGCATCTTCTCCGCTGGTGCGTGTGGAGGGGCGAGGCACGGTGGGTGGATTAACGGACGCTGCGAGGCCAACAGCAGACACACAGCAGTTCCTCCTGTGGACGACGACTTGACTTGTTGCGCTAAGGCCCTCGATAGTCGCACTGCACTATACCATCCAAAAATACCTCTGTGAGTTCTGTGTATCCATATATATGTATAGGCGTATGTATACTAATATCAGTACCAGTACTAGTACTAGTATTACTAGTGTCACGGCTGCTACTGGTACCCCTACTAGTGCAGCACATACTGGGCCTTTTGCTAGCACCAGCGAATTTGAAGGGCGGCCTCGTGCATCGGGGGGATGGCCGATGCCGTGAGCCGGCGAATACGCCGTTCTTTATCGTGCGGCGAAGAGCGGCAGGCGTCCTGATATTAGTTAATCGGCCTTTGCAGTCAGTGCTCCTAGCAAGGAGGGGCCGCCGAGCGGTTCGACGGTTAGCGACAGAGTCAAGCGGTTTTCGCATTCCCCTCTTCCAACACAGCACGCGTACCCGGCTGCACGGGTGAAGGAGGGCAAATTGTGCGCCTCCCATCCGGCAGCGCGATCCAGAAAGAAGTACCTACGAGGCCGATGAGGCGCCATTAATTCTTCACAAGCGTTGCGAGACTTCTTCAATGAGTCTCGGAAACCTGGCACACTTTCCGTCAGAGTTACTGCCGCGCTCCCACACTGCACCTGAGTTGAAGGTGCGCAATAAAAGTTTGGGCTCTTGCCCTCGCTTCGATACTGTGGCGTTTCCAGTCCGTAAGGAGCACCAGCACGTAAAACGAAAGCGTAGGGCTACTATGTGCTGCTCGGCAACGCAGTTCTGATGGTCTCCTTTCGCTCACCGGCAGCTTGTGTCACCGCGACGACGTAATTCGACAAGGCGTGACACTCTGCCGCCGTATGCAGATGACCCCTCCCGCCCACCGCCCGTCCCGCAATATCCCTCGGAGCAGCGCGGTAGAATGAATAGACTCTTTCAAGGCTTCTCATATGCAGATGGCTCCCCCAGCCCACCATCCCCAATGCATTTCCTCTCGGGAAAGTATGCTGAACATAAGTATTCACGCAAACTCTTTCGATGGTTCTTATGACCACGGCCATCAGTGTCGCGCGGCGACTTCTCAGCCGGCGAGGCTTCCACGGAAGACACGCGGGTGACTCCCAGCCCGGATTCGTGTCACATAAAAAGTAGCGGCAGTGAAAGAGTTGTATGGTACGCTGGTGCCCGCTTCCAAGACTAAACAGCCGATAACGGCTTACGTGGTCTCTGGGAGAGCAGTGATACCTGCTCTTTGGCCTCGTGGCTGCAGGGGGGCTGGCCTCGGGTGCGAAACCGATCGCATCTAATTCCACAGAATTCTATGAGAGGTTGCTTTTCTAGGCATGCGTCATCGAATAGGCCCGAGTAGATGGCGGAGAACGACGTGGGTTGATTTTCAGTACTCACTTTTTCGACAATAGCCTCTTCTTACACACTATCGAAATAGACGTGTGATCAGAGATCCTTGACTGTGCTAACGCGGAAGGAACGTCTATGCATTGGTGCACGGCAGGAAAAGAGTCCGTCGTCACCACTGTTCTGCGGGTGAGTGCCAAGTCCATGCCTGCTCCTACTCGTGTCCAAGAGCCCTTGCTGCCGGTACACCGGCTAGGCCGTTCGCACTCTCTCCGTTCCCCTATGAACACGTACGTACACGTACACACCCTATGAAACAGGGGAAGAAACTGTTGTACGGGCGCTGTAAGTGTCAGCAACGTATCAGACGAAGGTCCCGAAGTAGGAAAGATCATCTGCAGCCCTGAGCGGGAGCTGTGATGAGGTGAGACCGTCCAGCATACTGGGACTGAAGACGCTTGTAGCGCCTGTGGTACCGCCGTCTCAGCCAGAGACGGCCTCAAGGGGAATCTCCATTACTTACGTCATTTCCTTCGGCACGTTTCCCATAATGGGCGTGGAAACTACTTGAGCATTTAGGAAGTAATTTTTCTGCCATAGATGGCATGGATGCCAGTTTGCATCACTTCTACTTTTTTTTTTTTTGCATATATTACCCACGGGAGTGGAGGGGCCACTTGAGCCGCAGTGGAGCGCACTACATGGCACACTATACCCCCACTTCGCTGAACTCCTCAGCACAAACCGCGAGAGGTAGCTTCGTGCTGGCTTTGTAGGCCGCATAAACATTTACTCCAGTCTGCTACGAACATGAGCATGGGAAGGCGTTACTTAGCGCTTCCCCTCGTGACTCGCTCCATCTCTCGATGTGGATCTACAGAAGCCTATGTGCGTTTGTGCAGGGATCAGTCGGTGCACCCCGGAGGAAGTCTCACAAAATAGTAGCGGGAAACCGACCTGCCCACTGGTAGAGCCGCGAAACTCTGTTCTAGTCTCTTAAATTGTGTAATAAATGTAAGCTCACATATATACATATATGGGTACGCGTACGTACGTATCAGGCGGAAAAGCATATAGTGCAAGCCAACCAGCGCGTGTACAGGTTGCAGAGGTGCTGTCGTAGAAGGCGTACTCAAGAGTACATAGATGTGCTGCCGTAGGTGGTATACACAACGGGACCTACGAGCGCTGTCGTAGAAGACGTACGCAGGGCTACTTAGATGCGCTGTCGTAGAAGGAGTACACAGGGGTGCTTTGTATTTTGCTGAGGGGGACGGCAGAAGTCGCCCACACAGTAATACTTTTCTTTCTGTCCTTTCCCTTTGTGTTTACCACCGCCGGTGCAGCTGCATACAGGCGGGCACATACGCTTGTGTAACAACTTAGCATCGATTACGTGCAGTGCTGGAAGCTGCATCGAACTAAAAAACATCTGTAGCCCGTGCAGCTTTCGCCTTCTCTGCCCTATGGTGTGCAAGGGGCCTTGGTAAAACCTGCGTTCTCGTGGGCTCGTGTCTGCTCACCACCCAGCAAAAACGGATACTCTACCTATCCAGCTGTCTATCTACCTACCTATCTATCCGGCACTTTGACGCTTGCTGAGTTTCTGCCAGCACAGGCAGTCGGTTTTCGTGTGGCCTGCCGCCGTCCTACGGTCCTCAGAGATGAAGCAACTATCAACCGTAACGGCCACCACAGAGCACGACGCCAATCAGCAGACGTCACTACGTACGAGTAGTGTAGCCCAATACATAATTCTGTGCCCGCAGGATGTGCTCTTCCCTGCTGTGTCTCCGGCCGCCAGGCCCCTTCACGGATATGTAAAGCTACGGATTCGTGGTACCTTTTCTAAAAGGGCATTTGTGGCTACTTATCATGTTTGGCGTACACTACTGGAGTCGCGAAAAGCTACGAACTCGCTGTACCTTTCCCGGGAGAACATTTGTTGCTAGTTGTTGAGGAAGTGTCTGATCATTCGGAAATGTGGCGCTTCCAGAAGCGGTCTTCTGTGTGAGGAAGAAGTCACACATGCGTACAAATTCGTATATCAGACTGCATATATGTAATATCGAGGTAGCAGGAGACGGGGCATCCGGCTCTTCGAAAAACAGGCGCTTCACGAAATAGTGCCTGTGTGTGGATAAAAAGTCACGTATGTGTACTGATCCCTGAATTAAACTGCATATCTCCACGTTTGAGTTAACAGGAGACGTACCCAAGCAATACATGAGGCCATAGATGGGCAATCGTTCATGATGTGCAGTTAGACACGACCTTTCTTCCAGTTGGCGTACCTCCAGCGGCTCTGACGAATCCCACCCCGTGAAAAAGAGAGTTCCGCAGGCAGATGAGGCCCGGGCAGCGCACGCCCACGATCAGCACAATCAGATCAAGAGCTCGTCGGTGGGGGAAGTGCTTCTTTTGATTTCTCATATTTGTCAGGGTCGTCCTTCTCCATGAATGTCAGGAACAGCGTTGCCATTCGGCAGCACTCCCTGAAAGTCGACGAAACAGGCGAGCAAGGCGGGCCGTAGAGAAACTGCTGGGAAAATACTGAAGCAACTTCACAGAAATAGCGAAATACAACAATATACGATATCTAACGATATACGACGACATAAACATCTAGCACTGCTTCTAAGTAACGCGCAAGCGCA
>SJYA01007989.1:0-17613 GCA_006410615.1 Neotragus moschatus | reverse complement strand
AGCACACACAGCACACAGGCACACACAGCACACATAGCCCACAGGCACACACAGCACACGCAGTACACAGGCACACACAGGACACAGAGCACACAGGCACACACAGGACACAGAGCACACAGGCACACACAGGACACAGAGCACACACAGCACACAGGCACACAGAGCACACAGGCACACAGGCACACACAGGACACAGAACACACACAGCACACAGGCACACACAGCACACAGGCACACACAGCACACAGAGTACACACAGTACACAGAGCACACAGAGAACACACAGCACACAGAGAACACAGAGAACACACAGAGAAGACACAGCACACAGAAAACACAGAGAACACAGAGCNCACAGCACACAGGCACACAGGAACACACAGGACATATAGGACACAGAGTACACAGATGCACACACAGCACACAGGCACACAGAGCACACAAAGCACACAGTCACACATAGCATATAGGCACACACAGAACACACAGCACACAGAGCACATAGGCACACACAGCACACAGGCACACAGGCACACACAGCACACACAGCACACAGGCACACAGAGGACACAGAGCACACACAGCAAACACAGAGCACACAGGCACAGAGGCACACACAGTACACAGGCAAACACAGCGCACACAGCACACAGGGACACACAGCACACAGGCACACACAGCACACAGGCACACACAGCACACAGGCAAACAGCGCACACAGCACACAGGGACACACAGCACACAGGCACACACAGCACACACAGCACACAGGGACACACAGCACACAGGTACACACAGCACACAGGCATACACAGCACACAGGCACACAGAGGACACAGAGCACACACAGCAGACACAGAGCACACAGGCACAGGGGCACACACAGTACACGGGCAAACAGCACATACAGCACACAGGGACACACAGCACACAGGCACACACAGCACACAGGCACACACAACACACACAGCACACAGGCACATACAGCACACACAGCACACAGGCACACACAGCACACACAGCACACAGGTACACACAGCACAAGGCACACATAGCATGCAGGCACACACAGCACACACAGCACATAGGCATAGACAGCACACACAGCACACAGACACACACAGCACAAGGCACACACAGCACACACAGCACATAGGCATAGACAGCACACACAGCACACAGACACACACAGCACAAGGCACACACAGCACACAGGGACACACAACACACACGGAACACACAGCACACACAGAACACAGACACATAGCACACAGGCACACACAGCACACACAGCACACAGACACACGCAGCACACATAGCACACAGGCACACAGCACACAGGCACACACAGCACACACAGCACACAGGCACACACAGCACACAGAGCACATACAGCATACAGACATACACAGCACACAGGCACACACAAAGCACACACAGCACAAACAGCACATAGGCACACACAGCACACACAGCACATAGGCACACACAGCACACAGACACACATAGCACATAGGCACATAGGCACAAACAGCACACAGGCACACACAGCACACAGAGCACATACAGCGCACAGACACACACAGCACACAGGGACACACAGCACATACAGCATACATAGAACACGCAGCACACATAGCACACACAGAACACATAGCACACACAGCACACACAGCACATAGGCACAGACAGCACACACAGCACACAGACACAGACAGTGCACACAGCACACAGACACAGACAGCACACACAGCACACAGACACACAGCACACAGAGCACATAGGCACACACAGCACACACAGCACACATAGCACACACAGCATACAGACACACACAGCACATAGGCACACACAGCACACACAGTACACACACACACACAGCACACGGGCACACACAGCACACACGTACACACAGCACAAGGCACACACAGCACACAGGGACACACAGCACACAGGCACACACAGCACACACAGCACGCAGGCACATACAGCACAAGGCACACACAGCACACAGGCACACACAGCACAAGGCACACACAGCACAAGGCACACACAGCACACAGGCACACACAGCACACAGGCACACACAGCACACAGGCACACACAGCACACAGGCACACACAGCACACAGGCACACACAGCACACAGAGCACATACAGCATACAGACATACACAGCACACAGGCACACACAAAGCACACACAGCACACACAGCACATAGGCACACACAGCACACACAGCACATAGGCACACACAGCACACAGACACACATAGCACATAGGCACATAGGCACAAACAGCACACAGGCACACACAGCACACAGAGCACATACAGCGCACAGACACACACAGCACACAGGGACACACAGCACATACAGCATACATAGAACACGCAGCACACATAGCACACACAGAACACATAGCACACACAGCACACACAGCACATAGGCACAGACAGCACACACAGCACACAGACACAGACAGTGCACACAGCACACAGACACAGACAGCACACACAGCACACAGACACACAGCACACAGAGCACATAGGCACACACAGCACACACAGCACACATAGCACACACAGCATACAGACACACACAGCACATAGGCACACACAGCACACACAGTACACACACACACACAGCACACGGGCACACACAGCACACACGTACACACAGCACAAGGCACACACAGCACACAGGGACACACAGCACACAGGCACACACAGCACACACAGCACGCAGGCACATACAGCACAAGGCACACACAGCACACAGGCACACACAGCACAAGGCACACACAGCACAAGGCACACACAGCACACAGGCACACACAGCACAGAGAGTGTCAGGGAATGTTTAACGGGAGGATTCCTATGTCCTGTTTTTCATAAATTCTGTTCCTTATCAGCCTCTGCCGGAGGCGAGTAGAACTGCACGCAGCTCTGAGGACTGAGGTCATTGTGTGAGACAGGCTTGGGTCTCCTTTAGTAAACATTCTCTTTATCAGAAGACTACTTAGTCTCGCCCCCCTTTTTCTTGAGATATGGATTGTCTCCTGAACTTGTGACCATTATTGTCCCTTGTTCCCTTGGTAACAGTTAATGTACATTTGGTTTTCTGATCTTTATAATTGTCAAAAGAAATTTATTGTGTTACAGCCTATATATACACACAGAAAAAACATTAAAGCACCTTTGCTCCATCAGAGCTTGGGCACCCGTGTCTTTCTTTCTTTATTTCTTTCTCTCTCTCTCTCTCCAGCTCTCTCTTTCACCTTCTTCTCGTTGACTCTGAACTGCCAGATCCCAGTCCATTAAAGGACTCCAACAATGGAGCACATAGTACACAGAGCAGACGGGCAAACAGAGCACACAGAGCACACATAGTACACACAGCACACAGGCACACACAGCACACAGGCACACACAGCACACAGAGTACACACAGTACACAGAGCACACAGAGTACACACAGCACACAGAGTACACAGAGTACACACAGAGTACACACAGCACACAGAATACACAGAGTACACAGAGCACACACAGCACACAGGCACACACAGCACACAGGCACACACAGCACACAGAGTACACAGAGTACACACAGCACACAGGCACACAGAGCACACAGAGCACACAGAGTACACACAGCACATAGGCACACAGAGCACACAGAGCACACAGAGAGCACACACAGAGTACACACAGAGCACACAGAGAGCACAGACCACACAGAGCACACAGGCACACACAGCACACAGGCACAGAGTACACACAGGCACACAGAGCACACAGAGGCACACACAGGCACACACAGGCACAACAGCACACACAAGCACACACAGGCACACACAGGCACACACAGGCACACAGCACACACAGCACACACAGGCACACAGCACACACAAACACACACAGGCACGTACAGGCACACACAGCACACACAGGCACACAGCATACGCAGGCACACATAGCACATGCATGCAGCTCCCTGTAGTGCCCTGTATGCTGGGAGGCTCTCTCCACGGGTGACCAGAATCCAGGCCATGGAGAGATGTGATGAAGTCACCCCCAGACAGAAGAATGGGAGGAGAGGGCTGTGGGCTCTTGTTTCTGTTTGGGCAGCGGGTCCAGCAGGATAGACAGACTCGAGTCAGCCAGCTGCCCCAAGGTGGCCACTGTGCAGGCCTGAGTCCCAGAGCCCAGCAGAACTGGATACTCCCAGGGTGTGCTGTCCAGTAGGGGTGAAGGGGTGGGACCTGGGACCTCAATGTGAGTGGTACCTTGAGGGCAAACAGGGAAGGTTATGATTATCTGAGGGTCTCAGCACAAGGTGGAGAGAAAGCTCTGGAGTGTAACCTATGGGCATTGGGAGGGTGGGAGTAGCTGGAATCACTGGGATGGCGATGGGCTGGGGGGAGGGTGTCTCAGATGAGAAGACCAGGGGACAGGATGGGGGTGCCGTGCAAGATCCAAGGGAAGGACTGAGGGACAGCGGGGGGTTCCAGCTGGGCCTCAGGGTCTGGCACCGGTGCAGAGCTCCTGTTTTGGTCATGGTGCTGTGCTTATACCAAGAGAAGTTAACATTTGTGGAAGATGAGGGAAATGATTCTAGAAAATACTATTTTTGAAATGTCGTTGTCAATAGGAACTGATTTAAAGATGAAAAGTTAAAAACATTTTGCATAGCTGAAACAGCCCCAGCTGCCCTCTGCAGTCTGGGCAGTGTGCTGTCAGGAGGTGGCTAGGAGGCAGGGGGGCCCTGTGCTCAGAAAGCAAAGATTATGAGCATCCAGGAGGCCAGTGCCAGCAGGGGTCAGCGACTGCACACAGGTGCACCTTATGCAGTGGGTCTCTGTGTGCAGGTAAATGTGTGATTCTCTGAGTGTGTGTGTGTGTGTATGTGTGCATGTGTTTGTATATGGGTGTCTGGACAGATGTGTGTGTGTGCTCTGTGTGTGCATGTGTGTCACCAAACTCAGGTCCGGCTGCTTGCTGCTCCAGAATCAATGCCCAACAAGCAGTTGTTAGTGGAAAGGAAAGTTGCTTGTGCTCAGAATGCTGGCACGTTGGATGATGGTGGAATCCACATTCCCCACACACCACCTCCGAAGATACTGCTCCACCATGAGGTTTTTAAAGGGAAGAAGGGAGGTAACCTCAGTGAATCCTTGAGATGGGGGTCAGAGCTCTGGCTGTCCCCCACTGCTGTAGACCTGTCGACTTCTTGTTGTCTCTCTTTAGATGTCATCTTGTTCAGTTTGTCCCAGAGATTACTGATGGGAAGCCAGGGAAGAGATCTGGTCATCAGTTACTTTCTTCATTTTACTGATACTGAAGGAGGAAACAGACAGAACAGGCTCCGTCTCGAAAGCAGGACTCCATCTTGGGCGGGACTGTGGACTGAGCTATATGCCCAGTATCTACCGAAACGACATACCAACTGGAAAACCAGGCCCCCTGGATGGAAGAGCCCCAGGGCTCATACCTAGACTCTCTGTTGCCTAAAAGAATACCCTAATTATCTGTGTAACTGAATAGAATCATAGATTCGATTATGCTTATTGGGGTATGACCACAGGCCTATTGATAATTGTCCACTGTTAACTACCTAGGCTTAAGGCATATGAATCGCGGGTTAACTTTGACTGTATCTTTCTTTTCCTTTGTTCAGACTAGTTTCAGGGAATTTGGGGAGGTGGGTTTGGACACATACACTTAGGGTATAGAAGGTTTTCAGAAAAACTGGTCAGGGTCCTTGGCTAAGAGGAGACTTTGTCCTGGGCCCACCAGTGTAATAAACTGCACTCCACTATCTGCATTGTCCTTCTGAATGAGTTTGTTTCCTGGAACGTGTGGCTACAACATTTGGTGCATGGGCCGGGAAACTCCTCACTTTGAGGACACAGGTCTCATCTGAGACCACCCCCAGGCTTTGTGGCTTGAATCTCCTAGAGGAGGGAAGGTGCCTTGCCCCTCTGGAAGAATTCAGCCTCTCAACGCCGGTTTCTTCACTTTGGCAGGTAGAGAATGGCAGCAAGGGAACTGAGCGCTCAGGTGAGGAGGAACCTACCCGTCAGGGTGGAAGAGGGGGCCTGATCACCCCTCTGGGAGGGACTAGAGGAATGGGGACCCACGGGAGCCTGGAATAGACAGGCGGCAATTGCTTGGTACACAGGTCGACGAGTGTGTTAGGGCTTAGGAAGGAAATTTGTGAAGGTCATTTAGGAAGTGGTGTCCACACCGTCTTGGGGAAAATTATTACCAGCGATCGCCAGGGGATTTTTAGGAGAAGAAACTTGGTCCTTGTGTGCTCGTGTTCTACCCTCCCCCAGGAGGTGTCCCAGGCTGTGCAATTCTTGACTCCCTCGGAATTGCCAGGCTAGAAGGAGGAGGATACATAAGTGAGTATGAATTGGCTTTTCTGGAGATGGCCTGGGACGTGGGATACTTAACCCATCTGTGTTTTCATCCGCACCTGATCAAGTCCATCAAAGCAGAACGGACTTTTGAAAGTTAAGGGAGAAACAGTTTTGGATCACGTGGTGTTCTGGTTTGGCTGTGCTGACCGGCAGGTGAAGACACACTGATTGCCCTTCTCCCTCTGCGATCTGGCAGGTAAGGCTCTTCTTACCTCAATTAGGAAGGAGACAGAATGGCAGTTTAAGTGTTTCACTGCGTGGAAATATCAGAAGTACATAGGGTACCGAGAACTTCGTAGACAGAATGAAAAGCAAAAGTAGAAGAAGGTCCGAGAAGGTAAACAAGATGGGAGGAAGTGAATCTAAGGCAACTGTATTGAGTGCATGATTAACATTTTTAAGAAGGGATTAGGAGGAGACTATGGGGTGAGGATGAAGCCTAACCACCTCCACATACTNAAAGGACAGGCTACACATTGCTGGTTAAGCCGTTCTTTCATTATGAGGCAAATGTTAGCTTATCCAGATTCCCTATGTCTGTTTTATTTACATTTCTATTCTGAATTTCTACATTAATCTCACTTGAAAAAAAAGTCGTATGTAATTTTGAAAATTCATTTTGTTTTTCTTAAATTTTCACTTGGTTACTTACAATGCTTAAGTGTGAAATGGCAATTTAGATGATAATTGATGGCATTAATTTATCTTTCTGTCCTATGAAGCCTATTCATCACCAGACTGATAAGAGTTTAATATAGAATCTGTCCTTTTAAATCTACAGAATGGCTCCTAAAGTCAGATTACTTTTGTTTGTGTTTTTGTTCTTTATGAACAGTTAGAATATTTGCATACAGGATACTGGCATGTATCTCTGCAACCTTAATTAGGGAACTTTCTAAGTATATTAAAATAGAGGATTTGGGGGGTTTATTTTATTTCTGTGCAATAAAAGATGTGATCCTCCCTCACTCTGAAATGGGTAAATGATCAGTGCATTTGAACTTTCCATTGAGCTTATTGGGACAGGATGTTTTCAAGTATTTATAGCTTAAAATGTAATGCTATATACATTACATTACAGTTAACATCACCTTGGCAGAAACGATGGAAAGTCTTAAGTTGTAAAGTCATAGTCCACTGAGCCAGTGACGTTCTTTAGCAAAAGAGAGGAACAACAGAGATCTCTCTGTGGAAATACATACCCAATGACTCATTCTCATTGAGAATACAAACTGGGATTTCTTTTACCCCATATTTCCTTTTTCTTTTTTCTTACTGATTTCTAACCAGTGAAGCCATATTATCTCTTAAAAATCACCAGGTCAATCAAAAGAAACTTCCTCTTGGTTGTTTATTTTAGTAATTTGGAGGAAAGCTTCTCTTGCTATTTTCTTTTTATACACTTCTCTTTATTTCTTGTTTTCTCTGTCTTGAAGGTCAGTTAATTTCTTCCTCGTATGAGTTTCCATTAACTTGAAAATGGTCCATTCATTGGGTATTTATTGAGCACCTGGTATATGCCAGGAACTGTTCTTGATCGATGCATCAGTGAGAGAGCAAAGGTCTTTGCCTTTGTCATCCTCCAGCACTATAAACTTGGTCAGGGGAAGAGAGGCGATAGGGAGTAATCATGGGTGAAAGTAAATGACCTGGCGTGGTGGAAGGGAACATATGTCACGGGGGATAAAAAGGAGCAGTAGAAAGGGACTTCCTTGTGCAAGTGTGGGTATGTGTGGGGGGGAGTGTTGGAGAGTCACTGGCAATTTTTAAACAGTCAGGATGAATCGCACTGGGGGCAGTGATGTGTAAGCAAAGCCCTGAGGCTGAGAAGGGACGTGCGTGGTTATGTTCCAGGAATAACAAAGCCAGTGTGATAGGAGAGAGGGAGAGAGAGGAGATGAGTGGTCTTTCACTCTGAAGGAGACATGGAAACATTGCCCAGCTTGCAAGGCTGCTGGTCTGAGAACAGCTAGGGGAGAGGTGGAGAAGGAAGCAGGGAGACCAGATGGTTTATAGTTTTGGGGGGAAGATGGAAGTGAGCTGGACCAGAGGATTAACAGTAGAGGTGGTGAGAGGTTATAGGTTCACAGATATACTTTGAATACATGAGACAACAGGATTTCCTGGTGGACAGAATGTGAGGTCTAAGTGCAAGAGAGAAATCAAAAAAACTTAGGGTTATTAGACTGTTTCTTTGACTCTTCTGAAAACCTGAATTACCCCAGTACATTCTTCTTATGCGTGTGAAAAACCTTTCCACACCTTCCATACTTCCTATGGCTATTTTCTGAAATTCTTCTATTATTTTTTTTAACATTCTATTAAAATGTTCGTAATAAGTATGGGAAAACAATTCCCATAAAGATGTTACACAAGGGTAATCAAGAGGAAACTGGTTTCAATTTATGAGAAGTTGGAGAGAGGTGAGCACCATGCTCTCTGACAGGTGACTGAAGGGAAGAAAAGGGGCTGATTTTGTTGGAAACTTCAGTTTTCATGGAAACAGCTTGGTATCACTGAGCGTCATCAGAAATGATCTTGGGCAGCATCAGCCCTGGGGCTTCCCTGGTGGCTCAGTGGTAAAGAATCTGCCTGCCAATTCAGAAGACAGGCGTTGGATCCTTGGGTTGGGAAGATACCTTGGGGGAGGAGATGGCAACACACTCGAGTATTCTTGCCTGGGAAATCCTATGGACAGAGAAGCCTGGTGGGCTACTGTTTATGGGGTCATGAAATGACTTCGTGACTCAAGAACACAACAAAGCATCAGCCTTAATGGGCACCTGACCTCAGTCTGGACCTTCCTTTTAATGAACCCCCAAGTTCCCCCATATAATAGAAGTCATTTCTTAAGCGTATTCAGTCCCACCTAAGGAGATTATGGGAGATTCACAATATTCTATATCTAACCAAACAGTATTTCCAACAACAAAGCTGTAATTGTTATCAAAAGTATAGTCATTTTGCCAAACACTTGTTTTGAAAATAAGAATGTGAATGATAAGTCAGGGAATAATTTTAGTAAAAAGTGAATTTTGAGTTTGCTTATGTAAATTCAGTCCATAAACTGAAACACATAGAAATACACAAAGCACACACAGACACACTTCCAGCATCTCTGGGTAGCATTATCCTTGAAGGTTGTCTTTTCCTATTTTTCACATTCTTGATTTTTTTATACATTAAAACAAACAAACAAATCTCACCTCATCCAACACTTGAGATGAATCTAAGTGTTCAGGTTCAAGTAGCCAAGCATGGACAAAAGGAAAGCTCTAGCTATATTTAACGATCTGAAATGGAAATTGCCAAATTCAGCTCCTTTTGGTGCCAGTAGTGACCAGTATCGTAGCTTTAAGTTGCTAGGATTTTGAAAGCCCTCCAGCACTGTTGGGAACAAGTTGTGAACAAGGATGAGAAAGTCACCAAAGTATTTCCAGCAGGGATCCAGAAGTGAATTGAAGAAGGAGGCTACCCATGGGACCCAACTGTCAAAATTCAGTGGAACAAGAATCGTCTATAAATGCATTCCATGAAGTGCTGTCATCCCCAAGACAATAAAACGTGCCCCAGGATTTAAGGCTGCTAAAGATCGGTGAACTGCGATGCTCATGCCAACTCCCAACTGAGATCGATGAATTACATCTGTCCACACCTGCTGCTGCAAATCTGGTTTAATTCCAGTCTTCTTCCTTCTGCTACTTCGAAATCATTCACAACCTGCAGTTCTTCCCAGCCCACGTCTACAGCAAACTTCCAGTCTTTTTCCTGTTAGAGTGCAGTATTTATTGTAGTGTTTGTGCATTTCTTAACCATTGAACATGTTGGAAATCCTGCCTCTGTTATTGGTTTCTCTCTTTTTTTGCCCCTATGAGTTGCTGGTTAGCATTTTATAGTGTTGTGTCCCTAATCCTATTTTACCGACAAATCATGTTGTTGTTTTTTTTTCTTCACAATTTAGCATAATGTGATGATATTTAGGAATTCATACTGTCGACATAACAGTATGAGGCAATACCATGTTTTGCTTGAAACACAGTGACTATTTTAGTGAAGAACTGACCTTTCAAATTGTTTGGTATGCATCGTGGAGTGGACTCTATTGCCTGGGTCAGTTGCAGAATTATAGAATGATAGTGGATTTTCATAAGTTATTTAACTATGTTGTTTAATGAAGAAACAGACGTTGAGATGCCAAATGACTTCCGTAAAGTTACACAGCAAGACCATGACAGATCTAGGATGAGAGTCTGGGCCTGTTGATTCCTAGTTAGTGCTCTTTCTCGTTTAGCTTGGTCTAAGGCTGTGGGTCCCACAGGCTAGTCTTTGAACAGTAGTATAAGCATCACCTTCAAAACTGTTAGCCGTGAAAACTCACTGATGTAGGCCCAGCACCCTCTAGGTGATTTGAAAGCACGCTGAAGTTAGAGGGGGGCTTCCCAGGTGGCTCATCGGTAAAGAATCTACCTGCTGATGTAGGAGACGCTGGAGATGTAGAGGCCCGGGAAGATCCCCTGGAGGAGGAAATGGCAAATCACTCCAACGTTCTTCCTGGCAAATCCCACAGACAGAGGGTACCTGGTAGGCTGTACAGTCCATGGGGTCATGAAAGAATCAGACACAACTGAGTGACTGAGCAAGCACACACACAAAGTTTGAGAATCACTGGCCTAGGTTACAAACCACCAGTATCTCTGTGACCCAGGAGGCAAAAGAATAAAAAAAGGGAATCTAAAAGGTTCAGCACAGTTTGAGAAGGTTAAATTATTTTTGTGATTTTCATAGAGTCCAACAGAAGCATTTAAAAAATATAGGCAATTCTGAGATCTTAGTTTTACTTATCGATACAAGTGTATACAGCACCAAACAAAAAATGCCACAATTCTGGATAGTAACCTTCCTTTAGATAGTATTCAGAGGATTGTTGTTGTTTAGTTGCTAAATTGTGTCTGACTTTTTTGTGACCCTGTGAACTGCAGCCTGCTAGGCTCCTCTGTTTCTGGGACTTCCCAGGCAAGATACTGAGTGGGTTGCCATTTCCTTCTCCAGGGGATCATCTAGACCCAGGGGTCACAACTGTATCTCCTACACTGGCAGGCAGATTTTTACCACCGAACCACCAGGGAAGCCAGCGTTCAGAGGCTTGAAAAGTGAATTTCCCCCCAAACAGCTTGTTAACAATAAGCCGTCAAAAACCCCACATATAAATGTGAAAATCTATATAATGGAAAATCTATTTGTATGTATGTATAGTCAACATGGAGAAGGCAATGGCACCCCACTCCAGTACTCTTGCCTGGAAAATCCCATGGACGGAGGGGCCTGGTGGGCTGTAGTCCATGGGGTCGCTGAGGGTCGGACACGACTGAGTGACTTCACTTTCACTTTTCATTTTCATGCATTGGAGAAGGCAATGGCAACCCACTCGTGTTCTTGCCTGGAGAATCCCAGGGATGGGGGAGCCTGGTGGGCTGCCGTCTATGGGGTCGCACAGAGTCGGACAAGACTGAAGCGACTTAGCAGCAGCAGCAGCAGCCCCATAGTTAACATAGTGGTAATAACAAAGTAACAGCCAAAGAAATAGTTTAGTCAGATTGAATATTTTGTAATTTACTGAGAACTAGAAAGACAGAGTTCAAGAAGTTATGAGTTGCCTTTCCTGTTTTCCCAATTGACCACTGGACTATGAAAGCCCAGGAAAATGGAGACATTTTCTTAAGTTCTTTATTTTCCATGGAATTTTCAGCACTAGTTTTAGGTTAGAAATTTGAGTGTTTGGGGCCCATGTAGAACTTTAGCTGGGGAGCTTAGACACATGAATATTAGTCAAAGTTCACTTCAGAAGCAATGTAAGAGGTTGTCATTCTCCCTTAGTTAAAACACACATCTTTCAGTCATAATACATTTTTCATTTGCTTTTTCCCACTTACCCAACATGGAATAACTCTAGGCTTTAGTGTCTATTGAAGGCTCAAAGTGACAGGTGAGCAAATCAGCGGAGGTCAGCTAAGGCTGTGGTCCATGCAGCAAAGGCACATTGGCCATTGAAACCTGGATCCCAGCTTCTTAGGTGGCCTGTCACCTAACCTCTCAGGATTTTCAACGTCCTCATCTGTAAAGTGAGGACAATGTAGCCCCTCTTAGGGCTTGTAGTGAGGACAAAGTGATATCATCTATGTAAAGCCTCAGTCCCTGATCAATCACCATGTTGTTAACACATATCCGATGAGTTTGAAATTCTTTTTCAACTTCAGTCTAATTTTTTGAGGACTCTCAGGTTTTGGTCAATTTCTCAGTGGTGGTGGGGTCATTTTTATCTCACTGGTTGTGCCTTTCCTTCTGAAGTTGCTACCCAGGCTGAAGCTCCCTTAGGGCCAGGAATCGTCGTCACCCACTGCACTTGGAACAGTATTTTTCATACACTAGGTTCCCGATAAATATGTGTGGAATGATTGAGAGAACACACAAGTGACTGTGGGCCTTGGAAATGAATACAGAGTATCCCAGCAATTAACCTGCTGATGGAGAACATTCCTGCCTAGAGGAACAGTTCAGGTAGCAGCCCCCCTGAAGAAGCAATCATGTTTGTTTCTTTAGGCAACAAGATTATCCTTTCATGACACTAATTTCCCTTTACTTGTGAATCAACCAACATTTTGTTACTGAATACCTGAGGAAGCAGCAGACCCACACTGATGTGCCTGCCTATTGGTACGTGAAGCCCGCATCAGGATGGATATGAGGAAGAATGAGGGTAGAAATATGGCCGTATAAACAAATAGCCCTTGCTGCTTTCTTGAGAACCCCTATGTGACACTAAGCCAGAAATGCATGCCAGTGGCAGTTGAAATATACTACGAATTACTAGCAGTGATGATTCTGGAATTGCACGTGTGGCCTGATTTATACCCTGAGGTTCTCAATCAGATTCTAGGGATCAATTGATCACTATCAATAACAAAGGGACAGGTGTGTTTTTTCAAGTCTTGCTAAAGGCAATCGTTTCCTCCCTATTGGTACTACCTTGNTGCTGCTTTCTTGAGAACCCCTATGTGACACTAAGCCAGAAATGCATGCCAGTGGCAGTTGAAATATACTATGAATTACTAGCAGTGATGCTTCTGGAATTGCACGTGTGGCCTGATTTATACCCCGAGGTTCTCAATCAGATTCTAGGGATCAATTGATCACTATCAATAGCAAAGGGACAGGTGTGTTTTCTCAAGTCTTGCTAAAGGCAATCGTTTCCTCCCTATTGGTACTACCTTCTAAGTGCAGTTTGGAATTTTTCTTCTATTCGATGCTAGAACACTGAAAGCGGAATTCTTGCCAGGATAAAGCAGGCTGGGGCTTCTCCTCCCTGATCCCCAGACTTTAGTCACAGTCCAGGTCACCAGTGCCATGCTTTATGGGCTCTGCTAGCAAAGTTCTTTTTAAGGACGGAAGTGGCAAGGCTGAACGATGGGAGGAACAACTGGGCTGCCCTGAACAGGCGGTGAAGGGACTTTCACTCCTCTGGGTAGGACATATTTTAATACTCTTTTTTTTTTTTTTTTCTATTTTTTGAAGTTTTTTTTTTTCTTGATATGGACCATTTTAAAAGTCTTTCTTGAATTTGTTACAACACTGCTGCTGTGTTATGCTTTGGTTTATGACTGTGATATAGAACCCACACCGTTTGCATCGGAAGACAAAGTCAACCTCTGGACTGCCAGGGAAGTTTCTCAGTGCTCCGTTCAGATTAGCTGGTGAATATAATAGAATCTTTCTATGAGCGTTTGTTCAATATATACAGATAGATATAGATACAGATCTCATATATATATATTCTTATATTTCTCTTGCGTTTTTATTGTAAGGCTAGTACTGGAGAAGGCGATGGCACCCCACTCCAGTCCTCTTGCCTGGCAAATCCCATGGACAGAGGAGCCTGGTAGACTGCAGTCCATGGGGTCTCAAAGAGTCAGACACGACTGAGCGACTTCTCTTTGACTTTTCACTTTCATGCATTGGAGAAGGAAATGGCAACCCACTCCAGTGTTCTTGCCTGGAGAGTCCCAGGGACGGGGGAGCCTGGTGGGCTGCCGTCTATGGGGTCACACAGAGTCGGACACGACTGAAGTGACTTAGCAGCAGCAGCAAAATACTAATAAAAGCATGTAGGATGGTAAGGATGGGCAGGTAAGAGATGACGATGAATTTCTTAAAGAGGAAATAGCGGAGTCAGCATTGGTTGATGAAGTAGGATCAAAAAAGTTGTAACCTGGAGGAAGTGACTGTGGGAGAGGGAGCCAGGAGACCCACCAAAACTCCCGAGAGTGGTCCAGGAGAAGAGAGTCCAACTGCAAACACGAGGCCCCTTTGCTGTTGTTTGGCCACCTAGTCATGCCCACCTCTTTCGTGACTCCATTGACTGGAGCCTGTCAGGCTCCTCTGTCCATGGGATTCTCCAGGCAAGAATACCGGAGTGGGCTGCCATTTCCTTCTCCAGGGGCTCTTTCCAGCTTAGGGACTGGACCCGTGTCTCCTGCATTGCGGGCGTTCTTTTTACCATCTGAGCCACCAGGGAAGGCTATTTGCTATCAGGTCATTATTTTCTCAGATATTTTTCTTCCTTTTTTTTTTTTTCTTCATCTCTTCCCCGGAGTCTCATTTGTCTGCGTTTTTCCTTTCTCTTCTTTAAACTGGATAATTTCTATTAATCTATCTTTAGCATTCTTGGTTCCTTCTCTACCCTCTCATTTCATGAACTCTTGAGCCCATCTGGTGAATTTTTCATTGTAGTCCTTACATCTTCTGATTCTGAAATTTCCATTTGACTGTTTTTATAGTTTCCTTTTCTAGAGATTTCTTATATTTGTGTCTATTAATACATTTTCCTTACATTTTAAACCACAGTTTCTTAGAATTCTTCGAACATTTTATAAAACCTGCTTTGAAGTCTTTGTCTACTAAATACAACCTCCTTACCCACTCACAGTTAATTTTTGTTGACAGCTTATTTTCCTGAATATAGGTCACACTTTTCTATTTCTTCACTGTCCTATAAATTTTTGTTGAAAACCTGCATCTTAGATAATATGGTGTAGCAAATGTGATTTTGAGCTTTTGCCTTGAGGACCATTGTTGTTGCTGTTTTATTTTGTTGTTTGGCTTATATTTCATTTGTGTTGTTTTTAGTAACTTGCTTGAACTTAAGCTGTCGAGTCTGTTTTCCCTGTGATGTGTGCCTGCTGCTGTCTCTCTGAATTTTTTCAAACTTTAACAAACAGTTTTAGGTTCATCTTATGGAGGCTCCTGTGTATCTGCAGAGCACAGTGATGAACCAAGGACTGTCCACAGACACCTTGCGTCTGTAAGATTTCCCTCCTGTGCTGCTGGATCTGTGTGTGGGGCTGGGGACATGTTTAAAATTCAGGTCCTCTTTCTGCCAGGTCCTCCTGGGTCTTTCGTGTAGATCTGCACAGCATCCAGGTCACCTGGGGATGTGCACACAGCGTGGATAGTCTCGAGTCTTCCCTGCACATGTGCACAGACCCCTGATCAGCACGGACCCACGGAGCAGCCGTTTATTAATAGCCTTTCTGTGGTCTCTCATTTCCAGGGCCTCCTGATCAAATTTCTGATTAGTGGAGTGATCTACTCTATCCCAAGTGGGACTGCAGCTCAGCGTAATAGAGCCACGGGCTGCCAATGCTTGTTTTCTACGGATTTTGATACTTTTCACAATAAAACTGGGTATGAGTTTTCTGTCCTCGTCACCAGAATTCCATGCTGGAGCAGTGGAACCGCTGGTTTTTACTGCCAGCGCTTCCTTGGAAGTACTACTCCACCGGCCCAGCTGGTGTTAGGGGTCACTGCAGAGATTGGAGCAACCTTGGGTCAAGGAGGTACCCACAGGACTTACACTCATCTCTGCAGTTTCCCATGAGTGCCTAGTTCTCTGTTGGTTATTAGCCTTCGGCCTCTTTCCAGAGACTGAACTGGTTGTTGTGGATTTTTCTCCCTTCCAGTTTTACCTTGTTTCCTGGGGGCTAGGATTTGACAATCTCTTCTGTCATACCCACATTCCCTACCACCAGTTTAAGAAGATATTTTCCTTGGCTATAGAATTTTAGGCTTTAGTACTGTTTTCCTCTTTTGCTCTTTAAAGGTGTCTGCCCACGCTTTTCCGGCTTGCAGAGTTTCGATGTGAAGTCTGCTGAATTTTTTACTTTGTTCCTCTGTGTGTGATGTGCCTCTTTCCTCTGGTTACCTTCATGATTTTTTTGCTGTTGGTTTTCAATGGTCTGAGCGTGATGTGTATCTGTGTATGTTTTATCCTACTTGATGTCTTCTGAGCTTCTTCGACCTCTGCTTTGGTGTCTGTCATTGATCTGAGGGAATTTTTAGTCATCATTCCTTTGATTTTTCTTCTGCCTGTGTGCTCTGTCTTCCTTTCCTATATTCAACATTACAGGTATGTTGGTCCATTCGGAATGTTCCTATTATTCTTGGATACCTTGCTCTTTTTTTTTTTTTTGGCTCTCTCTTTACCTTTCTGTTTTATTTGGGTAATCGCCGTTGCTGATGGACTGAGTTCAGCTGATCTTATTCTTAGCTGTACTTAGCCTACTAATGAGCTTGTTGGTGATATTCTNTGTCTTCCTTTCCTATATTCAACATTACAGGTATGTTGGTCCATTCGGAATGTTCCTATTATTCTTGGATACCTTGCTCTTTTTTTTTTTTTTGGCTCTCTCTTTACCTTTCTGTTTTATTTGGGTAATCGCCGTTGCTGATGGACTGAGTTCAGCTGATCTTATTCTTAGCTGTACTTAGCCTACTAATGAGCTTGTTGGTGATATTCTGCATTTTCCTTGCCATATTGTGCATGTCTACATTTCCATCTCATTCTTTATTATTCTATCCCTTTGTTGAAATTCCTCATGTATTCATTATGTTACCCAGTCTTTATATGGGAGCTGTTAACACATGAATTACATGTTTTCTTCCCGCTTTATGGAGCTATAGTTGACATATAACACCATGTAAGTTTAAGGTGTACAGCATGATGATCTGATATATAAATATTGCAAAATGATAATGACACTAAGGTTAGTTAATGCATCTATCACTTTGCATAGTTATTTTTTTTTGTAATGAAAACTTTCAAGATCTACTCACTTAACGTTCAAGTAAAA
>SJYA01007988.1:0-21184 GCA_006410615.1 Neotragus moschatus | reverse complement strand
AAAATTGGATTAAAGATTTACTGAGCATGGCCCCGCCCATCAGAACAAGACCCAATTTCCCCCTCAGTCAGTCTCTCCCACCAGGAAGCTTCCATCAGCCTCTTATCCTTCTCCATCAGAGGGCAGATAGACTGAAAACCACAATCAGATAATTAAATTTAGTTTGAAGTTAACTAAATAAATTTTGTTTAGTAAGCTAATAACGCAAGACAGAAAGTTGATTTCTCTCTCTGTTAAAAGTGCCTCTTTCTGATAACAGATAGTGTGAGTTTCTGTGTCCCTAAGTGATCTCTGTTTGTTTTCTTTTAATTGTTTTGTCACTTTGGTTAAATGAAAAAGTATTGTTTCAGTGACTTACGATCCTGCTGCATTATAAAACTTTTTGATTTTTTTAAACAAACTTCCCAAATGACAAAATCTAAGTAAAGCTCTTTTAGCCTCCAGCTGACTCTGGATGCTTCAAAGAAACATCTCTGAGACATCCCAGAGAGGAATGTTAACCTACATTTATTTGGGATTTTAAATTCAGAAATATTATCAAATGATTGAAGGTGAACTTTAGGTTGCAATGCATAGATAAATGTCATCAATATAAATATTCCAAAATGTAAATGGAATCTCTAACATCTGATATGTCCTGATGTGATGTTATTAGTCATAATTCTAGTTATTATCCTAAAATGTTGTATGTTGAAGAAATATACAAGTTTCTTGCTAATTACATTAGCCATGCTAATTAAGTTCTATCCTTTATAGACAGTCATAATTTTACATTGCTTTTACAAAATGTAGATTTTCAATAAAACTCGTAAAAAGAACTTTTGAAACAGGTATAAGTTTCTGATAGCTTGTAGACAATACCACTGAACTGGGTAACAGATCACAAAATTAATTTTTAAAAAGCTGTTTACTTCATGCAGACATAGGAATCAATTACATGAGACTGAATAAACTGATGAATATAATTTATAACTTTATGACTTTGGAAAATAAACTAGATTGAATCTTTGTTTTCCAATAAAACTTTTATACTCTGAGCACAAGTTGATGAAGTATACCTTTGTAAGCCAAGATGAAGCATTTATCTTTTTCTCTCCACCTGATCCTGCCAGAATTTGGCTTCTCTAACCGGGTCTCCTGTGGACTTGTGGTTTATTGCAACTGGATTACAACTAGTTGTACTAATCATTGTTTTAATTTGTTCTTTGTTTCCAAATTGTTTATGCTGGTGTCTCTGCTACACTATGACTTTGTCAATGTTACTAGCTATATGACTTATATGTTTGTCTATTTTATAAGATTGTTTAGGCCTCCAACAACAATAATGATGACTAGGTGACTTGAAGCAGTTGATCAGATATACAGTTCTGTATGCAATCAGTGATTGTAATAGTGCAACTCTAGATATGGGAAGACACAACAAGGGAGAACATTTCTTGACTAATAAGACAGGGTCCATAGAATCTTTTATTAACTATCATTGGGCCTAGTCCAAAAATTAGCACCCGGAATGGCACATCAATACGAAACTTTGCTTGCTCTGAGATGAACCTCCCAGCACTGTGGGACAAAACTTGGTCATGATATGTCTCCCAAATATGGGCTGAATTTTGGGCCAAGAGAGGAAACTGATAAACGGAATATTTCCTGCCATATCAGTAAACAAAGATGTCACAGTCATTACCGATTGCAACCCTCTTATGTGAGCCAGTGAGCCCTCAGGGAACTCAGGAAGGAGAAGAACCCCTGCCATCTAGCAGCCATCAGACTGCAGCCACTCCCTGCGGTGAACCCTGGAGGAAAGGAAGCTCAGGAAGTCAAAACACAAGATACTGTCTTGACAGCTGAGGTGCATAAGAAAGGAATGATTTCAGTGGGCCCAGATTCTTGCATCTTCCCATACATAGAAAAGGGCTAAATTCCTTAACTTGGGTTATCTGGTTTTCTTTAATTAGCAATAATATTGTTATTATTGTTCAGATATTCAGACTCCCTGCCCTTTGTTGCACACTTCTATACAACCTGGCTCCTCCTCTTGCCTCCTTGGAGCAGTTCGCTCAGGTTCACTTGAGATGCTGTCTCTTGGGCTTGAAGTATCCAAATATCCACTGAATAAAACATTATTCTCAACTTTTAGGTTGTGAACATTTTTTCAGTTGACACCACCTTGCAAAAATGATCCAGTCTCAGCCCCAAGACCTTGGCAGATGTTACCTACTTTCCCACGGGAGCAGACTAGCCTTCAACTGCCCAAGAGAAGGGTGGATGAACCTTCGACACTTCTGAGATGGCAGCAAGTGAGTACGAGAGCTCTTCCCTTTCCTGAAATAAGACTGAAACAGAGCTCATCTAAGATCTCTGTAAACTGTCCCCTCTCCTCCCAGTACACCCTCCCAAAGTGGTGAAACCATTTCCTTTATGCTAAGGTAAACCTAGAAGAAAAAAGCACGTCTATGGAGCAAACAGACAAGGTCATGCCGCAAGACATCCATCTTTGCAAAGCAAAATAGATTTCAGCAGTCTCCTATTAACATTCTTGATTCCCTTCCTGCCGCTTCTCTATAAATATTATGACTATTGTGTGTAATTAGGAAGCACAGGTAGAATAGTAACCAGCGTTCTCTTAATTTTCTGTTTCAAGGTGTGGTTTTCAGGGACAGCTTGAATTATGCTAGGCCAGTGCTCTTATTGGGAATAAACATTCTCCTTGAAATAAAACATCCTCAATACTATTGGAAAAGAAGTAAAGAATCCATTTGAAAGCCATGTTTTTTAACGTTTAAGCCTCAAAAAGAGGATTTGAAAACACTTGAGGAGGGGAAAAACAATGACAAAAGGCAAAATAAATGTGTAAAAACAAATGATTGTGGCAAGCCACTCCAGTGTTCTTGCCTGGAGAATCCCAGGGACGGGGGAGCCTGGTGGGCTGCAGTCCATGGGGTCGCTAAGGGTCAGACATGACTGAGCGAGTTCACTTTCACTTTTCACTTTCATGCATTGGAGAAGGAAATGGCAACCCACTCCAGTGTTCTTGCCTGGAGAATCCCAGGGACGGGGGAGCCTGGTGGGCTGCCGTCTATGGGGTCGCACAGAGCCGGTCACGACTGACGCGACTTAGCAGATAGAGTATTGTACATTCTGCATATGCTGCTCTTCAGCTTGTTGCACTTCCAAATGCAGGGCAAACGAAAAGGCGAAGAAGGTTCTGATATCCGTGAGAGGAAGGCTCTGTCCTCTGGGACAGATAGTTTGGGTGGAATCCATCACTGCTCTGTGAGAAAAAATTCTTGGTGCACAATGAGTCGCTGTATACTGTCTATCTATTACACTGTTATTTTAAATAAAAATTAAAAATTCTTAAGTGAAAAAAAACCAAATGATTGTCTAATAAATGATTTCTCTCTCTCTCTTTTTTTTTCTTATCTAGTATAACTTCTCTGGTGGCTCAGATGGTAAAGAGTCTGCCTGCAGTGCAGGAGACCCAGGTTCAATCCCTGGGTGAGGAAGATCCCCTGGAGAAGGAAATGGCAAGCCACTCTGGTATTCCTGCCTGAGAAATCTTACAGGCAGAGGAGCCTGGTAGGCTATATACCCCATGGGGTCACAAAGAGTTGGACATGATTGAGCACCTAACACACATACACATAGTAACAAGATGTGTTGGTCTATATTACAGACTGGGGCTCAAGAAGGTGTAGAATAAAAAGTATATTTTGACATGGAAAACACAACGGATAGGATTCATTCTCTAATTTTTTATCTTGCGTCTTTGCTGTTTTAATCATATTCTGCAGATATCCTCAACATAAAAGATAGAATATATATTTTTAGAACTCTTTGTCATTCTTGCCAACAAATTCTGTTGACACTTGTGTGTCCACAGTTCCCAGCTGGAGTGTCACTCACTGCTTTGTGACGAGCACATTGACAGGAGCAGGCATCTTTAAAATTCTTCACTGAAAATAAGTTTTTCTTCTCATAATGCTCCACCTCCACCTTATGTCATTATCCAGAAGCTAGATTTCTTAAAAACTATCTCACATAACGCCCCTGGTTAGAAGATGACTTTTTTGATTTTTGTCATTAAGGATCTTCTTCACAAGCTCAGGCAACCTTTTTTTTTTTTTTTTTAATTTCAATAATGTGTGAAAAAGACACACTTTGCTGATCAGCTCAAAAACATCTGTGCTGTGTTGTGCTTATTTGCACAGTTGTGTCCGACTCTTTGCAGCCCCATGGACTGTAGCCCACTAGGCTCCTCTGTCCATGGGGATTCTCTAGGCAAGAATACTGGAGTGGGTTGCCATGCCTCCTCCAGGGGATCTTCTCAATCCAGGGATTAAACCCAGGTCTCCTTCACTACAGGCTTCCCTGGTGGCCCAGCTGGTAAAGAATTCGCCTGCAATGCGGGAGACCAGATTTGATCCCTGAATTGGGAAGATCCCCTGGAGAAGGGAAAGGCTACCCACTCCAGTATTCTGGCCTGGAGAATTCCATGGACTGTGTAGTCCATGGGGTCGCAATAAGTCGGACACTACTGAGCGTCTTGCACTCACTTGTTTCAAAAGCACCTGAGTCTAGGAATAGCCCAGCTCCTAATTAACTGCCCAGAAAATGGTTTCACTGTGTGGGAAATCTGTTAAGTACCTCTAGTAGGTTTTGTAGGACCTGAGGGAGATGATACTACATTTTTAATCAGGCAAACTAAAAAGCTAACACTTTTTAATGACTAAGTGGCCCACTGCTACGAGGAATGCAGATATTCAAAGCTCTGGAGAGCAACTCTAGAAATCCTAGTCAAGTTCCATAGGCCCAGGGGAACCTTATAAAAGCTTAGACTTTGGATAAATACTACCTGTGGGGTTTTCTTTTTTTTTTTTTTTTTTAATTTTAAGATTGTAAATTTATAGAATTTTTTTTTTTTTGGTTTACTTTAAAAGAATTAAAAAATGCATTGACATTTGAGACATACTTGGAATAAAGGTAATTTGGAAGTGTCTACACCTCTCCTATTAAACTCAGAGTAATATGTAGGAAGGTTACCTATAGTTTTTAAATCTCTTCTAATTAATAGTGTCTTCTAAGAATCCAAATAAAGCTTTGGATTTTCTCCAGAAAAAGGACATGCATACAAAATTTGCTTCAGATTTCAGTACCACATATAAAGTTTTTCTTACTCGAAGCTACTTCTTCTAAGTCATTTCAGTCGTGTCCGACTCTGTGTGACCCCATAGACGGCAGCCCACCAGGCTCCTCTGTCCCTGGGATTCTCCAGGCAAGAATACTGGAGTGGGTTGCCATTTCCTCCTCCAATGCATGAAAGTGAAAAGTGAAAGTGGAGTTGCTCACTCGTGCCCAACTCTTAGCGACCCCATGGACTGCAGCCTCCAGGCTCCTCTGTCCATGGGATTTTCCAGGCAAGAGTACTGGAGTTGGGTGCCATTGCCTTCTCCAGCTTGAAGCTACATAGCATGTTAAAAAAAAGAAAAAAACAAATCCTCGGTCTCTGAGGAGACTGAGCCAACATNGGAGTTGCTCACTCGTGCCCAACTCTTAGCGACCCCATGGACTGCAGCCTCCAGGCTCCTCTGTCCATGGGATTTTCCAGGCAAGAGTACTGGAGTTGGGTGCCATTGCCTTCTCCAGCTTGAAGCTACATAGCATGTTAAAAAAAAGAAAAAAACAAATCCTCGGTCTCTGAGGAGACTGAGCCAACATCCCACCTCTGACTTTTCTTTGTCAAACACGTCAATGTTACCGATAAATATTTAAAGAAATTTTAGTAGAATTGTTTTTCTAAACTTGTATTTGAGTTAAGCAATTTGGTCTTTTGCACATTATTTTTAATTTTCTTCTTTGCATGTTATTTTTAATAGCTTGCTTGTATATTTTAACAAGGAATTAGCTCCGCTTGCCAAATCCAACTAATAAATAGGACTGTCTGATGCCGTGGCTCTCTAGCAGCTGAACACAGAGTCCAGAATTAGTCTCTGGCTGAATCTCTGTCTCCAGGAAATGCTCATTTTGACCCATGGTGATATTATCATCTGGTGAAGCATCCAAAACATATGGTTTAAAAACTGAACCATACAGACCCCNAATAGGACTGTCTGATGCCGTGGCTCTCTAGCAGCTGAACACAGAGTCCAGAATTAGTCTCTGGCTGAATCTCTGTCTCCAGGAAATGCTCATTTTGACCCATGGTGATATTATCATCTGGTGAAGCATCCAAAACATATGGTTTAAAAACTGAACCATACAGACCCCAAGCTAATGTCTTCGGAATGACATGTTTTCTTTTTTCAGAGCAAAGAAAATAACGATTCAATCATAGAATCATTGTAAGTTGAGTTATTTCTGAACTGGAAGGAGGACTGTCACGTTGGAGTAAGATATTTCGAGAGCCTACTCTGCCAATGCATTGTGTTAGGTAGTGAGAGGTGATAAAGAGTCGTTGAAGACCTCATCCCTACCTTGGATTTTGCCATCTGGTTGGGGAGACAGAATAAACATACTGGATAATAAAGCCATTGTATGTTAAGTTTCAAGTCAGCCCAGCACAAGAATTCCTAAAGTACAGAGAAGAGCTGGGTGTGAGCTGCTTTAGGAAGGAAGCTTTCCTGCACAGGGTCCTAGGCCTAGACAGGTGAAATACAGAGCAATAAAGCCAAGCTGGAAGAATGCAGAGATTTTTAATTTGCTATTTTCTGTGCTGTATATAGGGCTTCCCAGGTGGCATTAGTGATAAAGAACCCGCCTGCCAATGTGGGAGACATAAGAGACGTGAGTTTGATCCGTGGGTTGGGAAGACCCCTTTGAGGAGGGCATGGCAACCCACTTCAGTCTTGCCTGGGGAATCCCATGGACAGAGGAGCCTGCTGGGCTACAGTCCATAGGGTTGTGCAGAGTTGGACATGCCTGAAGCGACTTAGCACGCATGCACGTGCTGTCTATAAGAAAGAAAGGGTGTACGTTTACAGTATCTCCAAACGTAGACTGTAGAAGACAGGTCTGTGAAGCCACTGGGACTTTGTAAAGGTTGTGGATAAGTCTACAAGAAGCCACACTTGGGTGTAATAAAGCTCCAAGGAGAAAATGCCCTCCATTCCATATGCGCATGGAATCTTCGCAAGGAAACCAAACAACGATCAAAACAGCAATTCCTGCCCTAGATATGAAAGAAAAAGTTAGAGGGGACCTAAGCTTTTGCTTCTATAATAAATCTGAGGGTAGGGTTGGCTGAAAGATCAAGTAAGGAAAACCCGCGTCCAGAAGAATGCTGAGGTCAGGGAAATTATTTTGGGAGCTTCAAGTTCATATCAAGTATGTTAAGGAGTGGCTAGAAAGGCATCTGGCTCGTGTTACGCCTTCCTGCCCCAGCAGCAAGGTGACTTACAGGGAGCATGAGGCTGCCTGCACGCAAGGCTGGGATGAGAGAGCAACCCCCACCTCCCCCGCCACTCCCTGCCCCACTACAGTTACTATTGGGTTTACTTGCTAGTGATTCTGTTTCTCAGTAACTTTAAGCTTAACCAATTTAAGAATGAAAGTTATTCTAAATAGTCGAGTCAAAATCAGGTCCCACCCCCCAATTCCAAACCATTAAAATTTAAGGCTCTACTTAAATCAGGTTTGTGCTAATAATAGGTCTTATGTAGGTGAAAAAAATCACTAAGTTAATAATAGGATCTAGGGAGCCAGGGCTAGATCAGTTCCTAGATGGAAGTGGTGAGTTTCCTCACGGTCGCACGAACTTCTTTTTTTTTTTTATCATTTATTTTTTATGTTTAAATTTATTTTAATTGGAGGCTAATTACTTCACAATATTGTAGTGGTTCTGCCGTGCATCGACATGAATCAGCCACGGGTGTACATGCGTTCCCCATCCTGAACCCCCCTCCCAACTCCCTCCCCAACTCCCTGACCCCTTCTGGGTCATCCCAGTGCACCAGCCCTGAGCACCTTGTCTCATGCATCGAACCTGGACTGGCGATCTGTTTCACATATGGTAATATACAGATTTCAATGCTACTCTCTCAGATCTCTCACAAACTTGTATTTCTGCCCAGCAGTAGTAACACAAGCTATCTATGTTGGAGGCTTCCAATGTGCTGACACTGTGCTCAGAATTCTATGTTCCTTATCCCATATAACACCCAAGCAGCAATAAACCTGTGAGGCAGATAGTGTCCTGCTGTTACACAGGGAAAAACCAGTAAGTGGTCAGGCTGGGAGGCAGGCATTTTAGAAGGTGACTGACTCTGTCCCCCACATCCTGCCTCCTCCTGGCTGCCCTTCCCACTCCACTCTGCCCACCCATCCTGAGTGAAGGCCCAGCTTACATCCTATGTCCTCTGGTAAATGCTCCCACTGCCTACCTTGACCCCACCTCAAAACAGCACGTTGGTAAGACATGGAGTAGTGATTTCATAACCTAATCAGAGTTAAAACATATTGAGGACTTACTGTATACGAGGAATTGTTATAAGAACTGTATATGTGGATTAACTGACTTTGCTCTCACGGCAAGGCTGTGAGGTCATATGAGGTCAGTGCTTTTACTATTTCCGCTTTAGAGCTGGAAAAACCAAGGCAGAGGGAGGTTAAGTAACTGTCCTAAGAGCACAGCATTAATTAATAATATGTGTGAACAGGTGAGGGCTTCCCAGGTGGCACTAGTGGTAAAGAATCTGCCTTCCAGTGCAGGAAATGCAAGAGATGCAGGTTTGATCCCTGGGTCAGGAAGATCCCCTGGAGGAGGGCACGGCAACCCCATGGACGGAGGAGCCTGGCAGGCTACAGTCTACAGGACTGCACAGAGTTGGACATGACTGATGCGACTTAGCCTGCAGGCACATGAGCAGGTAGAATGGTATCTGGTGGATGAGCCTGTAAGGGTTGCCTATTATTATTGTCTCATTCTACTTCCTCTCCAAAAACGTCCTCTGTCTCCATTCAGTTGATTCATCTTTCCAGGAAAAAAGTAACACACCTTCAAAGAGTCAAATGCTGGTTATATAGAAAGCTTCATAGTTGTCGTTCATTCATTTAACCACTATTCATTGAACACCCACCATGTGCCAGGTACTGTTCTGGATATCAGGATGCAAAAGTGAAGCAAACAGAGGGCATCCTCATGAAAGTCCCAGAAAGGGAATATGTTGGTGCCATGATTACATATGATAAAACTGAGGCTTACCCTAGCCAGTTGAAGGTTCAGGGTTTAAATTTAAGTCTCTCAAAAGCTCTGGTCTCCACCCCCACTATGCCTAGGAAATAATGCTACTTCGACCTACTATTCCCTTAATATAAACTCTTCCCCCCCATGGGACACAGTATTTGGAAATTAGGAAGCTATTGTTTCTCTTCCTCACATTTAGGTTACAGCTTCCCAATAATATCATCATCACCCCAAAACAGTACTTAAAGAATATATGCACCCTAATATTCATTGACCCACTCCAGTGTTCTTGCCTGGAGAATCCCAGGGACGAGGGAGCCTGGTGGGCTGCCGTCTCTGGGGTCGCACAGAGTCAGACACGACTGAAGCAACTTAGCAGCAGCAGCAGCAGCAATGTTCATTGAAGCAGTATTTAAAAGAGTCAGGACATGGAAGCAACCTAAATGTCCATTGACAGGTGAATGGACAAAGATGTGGTACATATACAATAGAATATTACTCAGCTATAAAAAATGAAATAATGCCATTTGCAGGAACATAGATGAATTTAGAGATTATCGTACTAAGTAAAATAAGCCATACAGAGAAAGACAAATCGCATATAGTGCTTATATGTGGCATCTAAAAAAATGATGAACTTATTTATAAAATGGAAACAGATTCACAAACATAGAAAACAAACTTAGCATTACCAAGGGGAAAGAGTGCATTTTCAGTCACTCAATCATGTCCAACTCTTTGGGATTAATATATACATATTAATATATACAGACTACTGTATATAAAACAGATTAAATGACAAGGTCCTACTGTATAGCCCAGGAAACTTTATTCAATATCTCTTAATAACTTATACGAATTTGAAAAATATATGTATGTATCATTTTGCTGTACACCTGATAGACGGCAGCCCACTAGGGTTACCCCCGTCCCTGGGATTCTCCAGGCAAGAACACTGGAGTGGGTTGCCATTTCCTTCTCCAATGTATGAAAGTGAAAAGTGAAAGTGAAGTCGCTCAGTTGTGTCTGACTGTTAGTCACCCCATGGACTGCAGCCCACCAGGCTCCTCCATCCATGGGATTCTCCAGGCAGGAGTACTGGAGTGGGTTGCCATTGCCTTCTCCGCCTGAAACCAACACAACATTGTAAATCAACCATACTTCAGTTTAAAAAGACTATGTGCGTGCTGGGTCACTGGTGAAGCGGCTCCCCGCATGCCGCTGCTCCCCAGGGAAGTCTTCAAGCAGATGAACATCTGGGGCGGGGGAAGCAGAGTCCTTCTGGTTGGTGTATGTGTGGGGGGTAGAGTGGCCTTGAGCCCCAGTAACTCGGCCTTGTCCTCAAATCCCTAAGGTGACCTCCAGTAAACCCTCAAGGAGCTCTACTGCTCCACAGGACACAAGAGAGACCATTGTAATTGAGGGGAAAGCTCTGTTTGGGAAATCATAAAGCCTGTTTTATAAGCATTTGGGATTATTTATTTAACCAACACCCATGTATCATTTACTATGAGCCAGGCACTGTTCAAAGCATCCTAACTTCTGTTAGATCTTGATATGAGCCCTAATTTGCTCCTTACAAGTTGTGTGGTTATGCTCTAATCATTTAACTTCTTTGAGCCTCAGTTTCTTCATCTGTTAAATGGGAATAATAAAATCTGTCAAACTGCAAGAATAAAATGAATGTCACATGCTAGTGCTTTGGAAACTAACACATGTGAGTTATTGTTGATTTTTGAGTCACTGTCATTTTGGAAATTGTTGCTGTACAAAAGAGTTGGATGTTGCTCCTCCTGGGAGCTCCCGATCTATAATGCCAGGAGAGGACTTAGTCAAGCCCACGCTGTAGAGACTGGGCAGTAGAACCAGGAATTGCACCTCACATTTCAGACAAGCATGAAATAGTAAGATTTCAGTTAGAGTTCATCTAGAATGGTGTGTGTATGTGTGAGTGATTACTACAATAAACCTGGTCAATGTTTAACCCACAGGAGACAGGCCCCCTCATCGTTCCCTTATCTTATTTCCACTCACCTTTCAGGTTTCAGCTTAAAATTGCTTCCTCTTGGAAGCCCTCCTGATTCCCAAGACCTGTGGAAGGGATTTTTTTGTGTGCTCCCACATCGTTCTGTACTTGCCAGCTTCTTTTCTTCCTGGTTTTCTTGTCTCGATCCTCAGCCAGACCATAAGCTCAATGAGGAACTAAGCCATACCCATCTTTCCCAGCCTTGTACAATATCTAATCCTGGCACTTTGTAGGACCTCAGTAAATAGTTGTGTGAAAAGGTGATTGTGTATCAGGACTGAAGAGGTGGGAGGAACTTAGGTTCCCAGTATATTTCCAGGAGACTTCCAGAAATTTGCTTTGCCAAGAATACAGATCTTTTCTTATTATCATAAAACACACGGGGATCACGTGTTCCTAAGATGCCTCTGAGACCAGGCCAGCGCCCAAAGTCACACTGGAAGTGCTCAGAAAGTATCTTTATCTCTGATTCCTAGGTGACCTTTGCCCACTATTAAAGACTTTCACGTGACAGATTATTCTTGATGGTGTGTATCTATCATGAAGGTTTAAGTCCAGTTTGGCAATTTGAGCAAGATGGGAGAGGTTCTCCTTTTTAAGAACTCAGCCTCCAAAGTGTAGACAAGCTTGGGAGAGACTGGAAGGAAATCCAAACTGTTTTATTATGGGACTTGTTGGGGGCGTATGAGTATCCTTGTCGGCTTCAGAAGGGTCAGCGCTCAGCTGTTCACTGAAAAATTTCATCCATTGCAAAGAGATGAAGTGGTATTGAGAATGAAATGAAATGTCATCCCCAGTGAAATGAAATGTCTGGAGGAAGGAAAAGGCGGCTGCCAAGGATGACAGAGTTGACAGTCGCGGGCATACAGCCGTTTAGCATAAGTTAATTTACTGGCCAGCTCAGTCCAAAAGGGTGCTCATATCTGGCTCACACTATGATATATTAGACTGTGACACGATGGTAGGAGGAAAGAGAAAAGGACCATTTTCAAGGACATAATATATTTTATGTACGATTTGCAGAAGCATAAAAAAGACCAAGATGAAACCGCTTTTCATCTTTTTTAGACTCCTTATCTCCTTGTGTCTACACCAGCTCCTTCTCTGGGACGCAGGATTCAAGCAATCTGATGCATCAAGTTAAACTATGTATCTCCATGGAGGTGAATGAGAGAGTTCACTGTAATCAGCCAGAGAGATGCATATATCGTATACTGGCAAAGGTTAAGTATGTGGTTAGTTTTCCACGAGTTAGAATCGGAAAGCAAGTCAGCCACAAAACAGACATATCTCTTTGCACTAGAGATTGGTAAATAAAGCCTCTGGTTGTAATTCAGAAACAGTTAAAGTGAACTGAACAAGACCATGGTTTCTAAAAACCTGAAATTATTCAGAAAGATTAGATGACAGCCTGATGTAGTGTTTTTCTAGTTGTCAGTAGCTGACAAAAACACTTCCTAGTAAAGCACCTGAAAGCTTTGACTTTTCTCCCTAAGCTTACGGGGAGAGAAACACAGAAGCAGTTATACAGATGAAACAGCAACGAGGAAATAACAATGAAACACGATTAGGCGGTAAGCCACTCCCCTTGGGGCACGTTGGACAGAGTAGGTGTTCAAGCTCCTTTATACAAGGAGGTGAGGGTGTCCTTCTGAAGGAGGACTGGGGTCTTCTGATGTCTGAAGCTGATTGGAAGAACGATCCAGGGACCCTGTCATCACGGTTAGCTGTCACGTGCTGGTCAGTTACAGTAGAGGGCCGGGGAAAAGAAAGGCCAACACCCTGGGCGTGATGACTGTGCCCAGTCTAGGTATGGCTTCCACCTCTCCAGTCTTCATACCTGCCTGGTCCCAAGGGGCCTGGGGAACACTCAGGTGAGTGGGACAGGTGAAGCTTTTGCTGTTATTCAGTCGATAAGGCGTATCTGCCTTTGTGAATGCACGGACTGCAGCCTACCAGGCTCCTCTGTCCTCCACTATCTCCTGGAGTTTGCTGAGATTCATGTCCACTGAGTCGTTGATGCTATCTAGCCATCTGATACTCTGCTGCCCTCTTCTCTTTTTGCCTTCAGTTTTCTTCAACATCAGGATCTTTTTCACTGAGATGGCTCTTTGCATCAGGTGGCCAAAGTATTGGAGCTTTAGCATCAGTCCTGCTAATGAATATTCAGGGTTGATTTCCTTTAGGATTGACTGGTTTGATCTTGTTGTTCAAGGGACTCTCAAGAGTCTTCTCCAACAACCACAGTTCAAAAGCATCAATTCTTTGGCACTTAGCCTTATTTATGGTTCAACTCTCACATCCATACCTGACCACTGGAAAAAACATAGCTTTGACTAGATGGGTAGGGGCTACAGATAAAATACCTTGCCTACCAATGGCTGTCATTCGATTTGCAAAGTCCATGCTCTCGAAGTTTTGGATTGAAATGTAAAATGGGATCATGTTATAAATGTACTTCGGGAGTTGATTGTGTAAAGGACATCCAAAGGACCTTCCCTCAAGTGCAAACTGTAAAGCAAAACATTTCAGATAGTAGTATGTTAACGAATATTGCCGTTAAATTTGACTTTAAACGGCATGTTTTGTTGTGGTGAAAGACCTTTATATTCTGAAATTTATTTCTGTAATTATTTTGTGTTGCAAAGCAATAGATTAATAAGTCATTAAATGTAAAATATATTCAGTAATTTTTTAAGGTACAGAGCAGTTGCCCTCTCTAAATTCTGTGAGGTAGCAATATATTTTTGCTTCTATTTCATTAAAGAAATACTAATTTGACATATAAAAAGTAAAAAGGACATAGCATAAAGGTCAGTTGGTATAGCCTGACAACAAATACAGGTGAAGTATAATTTTACAAACGTATACCTAGTGTTTGACTTTAGGAGAATTGCAACGTGAAATTTTATTTTACAGTATTACATTTATATAATTGTCAGTGTGATGCACCTTTGTCAGCTTGTGGGTATATATTCAATGAGATACCACGAAGCAGAGCAGAAATTTTCAGTTTATCCTTATATTTCGCCTTTATCATTCACTACGAAACTGTGTTTCTCAAAGATTTGTTAACAAAAAATGGAAGTAACACCCTTCATGGCACTTCTCTCAGTCTGGACTGTTCTGTGTAAACTGAAGCAAGTTCACTGAGAGCTCTGATGCCACACTTATTCCTCACTGGACCCTGAAGAATCCCGGAGTGGTAGGACCCAGGTGCCTATGCGTGCGCGCCTGCTAAGTCGCTTTAGTCATGTCTGACTCTTTGTGATCCTATGGACTATAGGCCACCTCTGTCCATGGGATTCTCCAGGCAAGAATAATGGAGTGGTTGCCATGCCCTCCCCCAGAGGACCTTCCCCACGCAGGGACTGAACCCCTGTCTCTTACATCTCCTGCCTTAGCAGGGAGGTTCTTTACCACTAGTGTCACCTGGGAAGCCCCAGGGGCCTACAAATCACCCCTATTCAGTGATTCCCCTTAGCTGAGGCTGGGTAACTGGAGGCCCCAGGGTTTCAATTCAGGGCTTGCTGGGTTTGTGGGCAAAGAGGCTTTGGCCTGGGAAAACTGCCCTCGGATCAGTGCTGTTCTATTGCTGAGCATTTGGGAACCTCTGTTCTACAGGATATAGATAAAGGTCAGGTTTACTCTTACCTGTCAGTGATCATGAGATAGTTGGCTGCAGGAAGAATTCCAGGCTAATCACAAAGAGGAAATTAATTTCCTGTCTTATAAATGTGTGTGTGTGTGTATGTGGGTGTGTATGTGTATGTGTCTGTGTGTGTGTGTGTGTGTGTGTTGCTCAGTCGTGTTCGACTCTTTGCAACCCCATGGGCTGTAGCCTGCCAGGCTTCTCACTCCATGGGATTCTCCAGGCAGGAGTGCTGGAGTGGATTGCCATTCCCTTCTCCACTATAAATGAAGAGTTTCCCCTTTTGTCCATTTTCTGCAATAGATCCCACATGGTAGTGAGTTGCACAATGTGCCCCACCCCCAAATTTATATCCAGCCAGAATTTCAGAGTGTGGACTTATTTGGAAGGAGAGTCTTTGCAGATGTAACTAAGGATCCTGAAATGAAATCATACTGAATTTAGAGCAGGCCCTAAATTCAATGACCAGTGTTCTTATAAGGAGAGGAAAAGCTGTGCCTGGGGCTGACATGGTAGGTTCATCGTACCTCAACAAACAAACACACTCACAGAAAAAGAAATCAGATTTGTGTTTACCAGCGGTGGGGAGTGGTGGTTGGGGGTTGGGTAAGTGGAATTGGAGGAAGGCAGTCAGAAAGTATGAGCTTCCAGATATGAGACGAATCAATGCTGGGGATGAAATGCACACCATGATAAACAAAATTAACACTGCTGTATGCTATATGTGAATGTTGTTAAGAGAGTAAACCTAAAGACTTTTCATCACAAAGAGAAAAGGTTTTTTTTTTCTTAATTCTGTATATGAGGTATATGTTCACAATTTATTATGATCATCATTTCATGATGTATGTAAGCCAGATCGTGACCCTGTAACTGACACAGTGCTGTATGTCAATTACACCTCAATAGAATTGGAAGAGAAAAGCTCACACACAGAGAGAAAATAAAAGGAGGGAAGGAAACCAACAAACACGCAAAGGAGAAGGCTATGTGAAGACAGAGGCAGACAGCAGCGATGCTGCCAGCGGCCACAGAGCGCCAGGTGCCTCTAGAGGCTGGGAAGCACAAGAAAGCCTCGTCCCCCGGAGCCTTCAGAGGCAGCCCGGCCCTACCAACACCTTCAGTTTGGACTCTGGGCTCTGGAACTGTGAGAGAATAAATTTTTGTTGTGGTCTCTCAAGTTAGCAGTCCTAGCAGAGTAATACAAACATCTTCCACCTCTTGTGACTCAATTCTCTCTCTGCTCTACCCTTGGCCAGAATGAGGTTATTAAACTCAACAAGCGATCTGTGTGGACTCTCTTTGTTGACTAAGGAACGCTTCTTCACAGACCCTTGCTGGTGTCCAGGCTCCGTTTGTCGGTCATCTGTCGCCATCTGGACTCCTCGCCCTGTGATATTTGCTTCTGTTCTTGCTTCTGCTCCCTGTGCCCTGAGAGCATATTTGTACAGACGGGTGGATGCCTCACCTGCTGTCCTTTTTTTCCATGTTAACGCCTGCAGACCGAGAACGAACTGAGAGGGCTGATGTAGAAGAATCAGTTACTCTCAGGTCTTCTCTAAGACATCCTCGCTCTTAATATTCATCTTCTGACATCAGCAAACAGGCATGCTACTGATGTTTATAACGACAGGGCCATTTCAGAGACTTTTTATTTTACCCTAACAGCATCTCCTTATTTGGTAACCCCCTCCGGGCTGCTGCCTGCCTGCTCTGGACCTATAGTAATCCCCTACTAAATTCAAGGCTGAAATCTGACCCGCAGCTCTTTTTAAAACAGCTCACATGCTAACTCAGCCAAGAAAGAAACACAGACATTTACGGAGGCCTGGGTAAGGGCCTGACCTTGTACTGCTGCTGCTGCTGCTAAGTCGTTTCAGTCGTGTCCGACTCTTTGCGACCCCATAGACTGCAGCCCACCAGGCTCCGCCGTCCTTGGGAGGCTCCAGGCAAGAACCCTGGAGTGGGTTGCCGTTTCCTCCTCCAATGCGTGAAAGTGAAAAGTGAAAGTGAAGTCGCTCAGTCGTGCCCGACTCATAGCGACCCCATGGACTGCAGCCCACCAGGCTCCTCCGTCCATGGGATTTTCCAGGCACGAGTGTNATAAAACACACGGGGATCACGTGTTCCTAAGATGCCTCTGAGACCAGGCCAGCGCCCAAAGTCACACTGGAAGTGCTCAGAAAGTATCTTTATCTCTGATTCCTAGGTGACCTTTGCCCACTATTAAAGACATTCACGTGACAGATTATTCTTGATGGTGTGTGTCTATCATGAAGGTTTAAGTCCAGTTTGGCAATTTGAGCAAGATGGGAGAGGTTCTCCTTTTTAAGAACTCAGCCTCCAAAGTGTAGACAAGCTTGGGAGAGACTGGAAGGAAATCCAAACTGTTTTATCATGGGACTTGTTGGGGGCGTATGAGTATCCTTGTCGGCTTCAGAAGGGTCAGCGCTCAGCTGTTCACTGAAAAATTTCATCCATTGCAAAGAGATGAAGTGGTATTGAGAATGAAATGAAATGTCATCCCCAGTGAAATGAAATGTCTGGAGGAAGGAAAAGGCGGCTGCCAAGGATGACAGAGTTGACAGTCGTGGGCATACAGCCGTTTAGCATAAGTTAATTTACTGGCCAGCTCAGTCCAAAAGGGTGCTCATATCTGGCTCACACTATGATATATTAGACTGTGACACGATGGTAGGAGGAAAGAGAAAAGGACCATTTTCAAGGACATAATATATTTTATGTACGATTTGCAGAAGCATAAAAAAGACTAAGATGAAACCGCTTTTCATCTTTTTTAGACTCCTTATCTCCTTGTGTCTACACCAGCTCCTTCTCTGGGACGCAGGATTCAAGCAATCTGATGCATCAAGTTAAACTATGTATCTCCATGGAGGTGAATGAGAGAGTTCACTGTAATCAGCCAGAGAGACGCATATATCGTATACTGGCAAAGGTTAAGTATGTGGTTAGTTTTCCATGAGTTAGAATCGGAAAGCAAGTCAGCCACAAAACAGACATATCTCTTTGCACTAGAGATTGGTAAATAAAGCCTCTGGTTGTAATTCAGAAACAGTTAAAGTGAACTGAACAAGACCATGGTTTCTAAAAACCTGAAATTATTCAGAAAGATTAGATGACAGCCTGATGTAGTGTTTTTCTAGTTGTCAGTAGCTGACAAAAACACTTTCTAGTAAAGCACCTGAAAGCTTTGACTTTTCTCCCTAAGCTTACGGGGAGAGAAACACAGAAGCAGTTATACAGATGAAACAGCAACGAGGAAATAACAATGAAACACGATTAGGCGGTAAGCCACTCCCCTTGGGGCACGTTGGACAGAGTAGGTGTTCAAGCTCCTTTATACAAGGAGGTGAGGGTGTCCTTCTGAAGGAGGACTGGGGTCTTCTGATGTCTGAAGCTGATTGGAAGAACGATCCAGGGACCCTGTCATCACGGTTAGCTGTCACGTGCTGGTCAGTTACAGTAGAGGGCCGGGGAAAAGAAAGGCCAACACCCTGGGCGTGATGACTGTGCCCAGTCTAGGTATGGCTTCCACCTCTCCAGTCTTCATACCTGCCTGGTCCCAAGGGGCCTGGGGAACACTCAGGTGAGTGGGACAGGTGAAGCTTTTGCTGTTATTCAGTCGATAAGGCGTATCTGCCTTTGTGAATGCACGGACTGCAGCCTACCAGGCTCCTCTGTCCTCCACTATCTCCTGGAGTTTGCTGAGATTCATGTCCACTGAGTCGTTGATGCTATCTAGCCATCTGATACTCTGCTGCCCTCTTCTCTTTTTGCCTTCAGTTTTCTTCAACATCAGGATCTTTTTCACTGAGATGGCTCTTTGCATCAGGTGGCCAAAGTATTGGAGCTTTAGCATCAGTCCTGCTAATGAATATTCAGGGTTGATTTCCTTTAGGATTGACTGGTTTGATCTTGTTGTTCAAGGGACTCTCAAGAGTCTTCTCCAACAACCACAGTTCAAAAGCATCAATTCTTTGGCACTTAGCCTTATTTATGGTTCAACTCTCACATCCATACCTGACCACTGGAAAAAACATAGCTTTGACTAGATGGGTAGGGGCTACAGATAAAATACCTTGCCTACCAATGGCTGTCATTCGATTTGCAAAGTCCATGCTCTCGAAGTTTTGGATTGAAATGTAAAATGGGATCATGTTATAAATGTACTTCGGGAGTTGATTGTGTAAAGGACATCCAAAGGACCTTCCCTCAAGTGCAAACTGTAAAGCAAAACATTTCAGATAGTAGTATGTTAACGAATATTGCCGTTAAATTTGACTTTAAACGGCATGTTTTGTTGTGGTGAAAGACCTTTATATTCTGAAATTTATTTCTGTAATTATTTTGTGTTGCAAAGCAATAGATTAATAAGTCATTAAATGTAAAATATATTCAGTAATTTTTTAAGGTACAGAACAGTTGCCCTCTCTAAATTCTGTGAGGTAGCAATATATTTTTGCTTCTATTTCATTAAAGAAATACTAATTTGACATATAAAAAGTAAAAAGGACATAGCATAAAGGTCAGTTGGTATAGCCTGACAACAAATACAGGTGAAGTATAATTTTACAAACGTATACCTAGTGTTTGACTTTAGGAGAATTGCAACGTGAAATTTTATTTTACAGTATTACATTTATATAATTGTCAGTGTGATGCACCTTTGTCAGCTTGTGGGTATATATTCAATGAGATACCACGAAGCAGAGCAGAAATTTTCAGTTTATCCTTATATTTCGCCTTTATCATTCACTACGAAACTGTGTTTCTCCAAGATTTGTTAACAAAAAATGGAAGTAACACCCTTCATGGCACTTCTCTCAGTCTGGACTGTTCTGTGTAAACTGAAGCAAGTTCACTGAGAGCTCTGATGCCACACTTATTCCTCACTGGACCCTGAAGAATCCCGGAGTGGTAGGACCCAGGTGCCTATGCGTGCGCGCCTGCTAAGTCGCTTTAGTCATGTCTGACTCTTTGTGATCCTATGGACTATAGGCCACCTCTGTCCATGGGATTNCATGGCACTTCTCTCAGTCTGGACTGTTCTGTGTAAACTGAAGCAAGTTCACTGAGAGCTCTGATGCCACATTTATTCCTCACTGGACCCTGAAGAATCCCGGAGTGGTAGGACCCAGGTGCCTATGCGTGCGCGCCCGCTAAGTCGCTTTAGTCATGTCTGATTCTTTGTGACCCTATGGACTATAGGCCACCTCTGTCCATGGGATACTCCAGGCAAGAATAATGGAGTGGTTGCCATGCCCTCCCCCAGAGGACCTTCCCCACGCAGGGACTGAACCCCTGTCTCTTACATCTCCTGCCTTAGCAGGGAGGTTCTTTACCACTAGTGTCACCTGGGAAGCCCCCAGGGGCCTATAAATCACCCCTATTCAGTGATTCCCCTTAGCTGAGGCTGGGTAGCTGGAGGCCCCAGGGTTTCAATTCAGGGCTTGCTGGGTTTGTGGGCAAAGAGGCTTTGGCCTGGGAAAACTGCCCTCGGATCAGTGCTGTTCTATCGCTGAGCATTTGGGAACCTCTGTTCTACAGGATATAGATAAAGGTCAGGTTTACTCTTACCTGTCAGTGATCATGAGATAGTTGGCTGCAGGAAGAATTCCAGGCTAATCACAAAGAGGAAATTAATTTCCTGTCTTATAAATGTGTGTGTGTGTGTATGTGGGTGTGTATGTGTATGTGTCTGTGTGTGTGTGTGTGTGTGTGTTGCTCAGTCGTGTTCGACTCTTTGCAACCCCATGGGCTGTAGCCTGCCAGGCTTCTCACTCCATGGGATTCTCCAGGCAGGAGTGCTGGAGTGGATTGCCATTCCCTTCTCCACTATAAATGAAGAGTTTCCCCTTTTGTCCATTTTCTGCAATAGANCACAAAGAGGAAATTAATTTCCTGTCTTATAAATGTGTGTGTGTGTGTATGTGGGTGTGTATGTGTATGTGGGTGTGTATGTGTATGTGTGTGTGTGTGTGTGTGTTGCTCAGTCGTGTTCGACTCTTTGCAACCCCATGGGCTGTAGCCCTCCAGGCTTCTCAGTCCATGGGATTCTCCAGGCAGGAGTCCTGGAGTGTGTTGCCATCAGTCCATGGGACTCTCCAGGCAGGAGTCCTGGAGTGGGTTGCCATCAGTCCATGGGACTCTCCAGGCAGGAGTGCTGGAGTGGGTTGCCATTCCCTTCTCCACTATAAATGAAGAGTTTCCCCTTTTGTCCATTTTCTGCAATAGGTCCCACATGGTAGTGAGTTGCACAATGTGCCCCACCCCCAAATTTATATCCAGCCAGAATTTCAGAGTG
>SJYA01007987.1:0-17334 GCA_006410615.1 Neotragus moschatus | reverse complement strand
TGCTGGAGTGGATTGCCATTTCCTTCTCCAGGGGATCTTCCCCACCCAGGAATCAAACCCGGGTCTCCCGCATTGCAGGCAGACGCTTTACCAGGGAAGCCCCTGTGGCCTCATAAGCTTTCCCCAATTTCTAAAGGATAAAATGAACCAGAAAAATTATAAACACAGAAAGAAAGGAAAATAGTCAACAAGAGGAAATACTACTAATAATAGTTTTACTTACTCAGTAAATCAAGAGATATTAGTAACTCCTCAAGGGTTATAGATAATATTCTGAGCCTCATCTTTGAGCTGTTTTGCAGATACTGAACTCCCACCAGGTAGAGGAAGTTGCTCACCAGCCTGTAGACCTCAGACTGGGGGAAACCAGAAGGTTGATGATGTTGGCTCCCAGTTACCTCACCTCCAAGCAATCAGACAATTGTCTAGGAGCTGATCGTGTGCCCAGAAACTCTACCTCACCCAGTCTTTAGACACCATTCCCTGAAATTCATGGTTGGGTGGGGAGGTCTGTAATTTTGAGCCATACATACTTAGACTCCTTTCTTGGCTCCTGCAATAAACACTGCACTTTCTAAAAATTTTTATCTCAACCAANCGTGTGCCCAGAAACTCTACCTCACCCAGTCTTTAGACACCATTCCCTGAAATTCATGGTTGGGTGGGGAGGTCTGTAATTTTGAGCCATACATACTTAGACTCCTTTCTTGGCTCCTGCAATAAACACTGCACTTTCTAAAAATTTTTATCTCAACCAAGTATCAGTATAGGAGCTTTACTGTGCTCAGGAAAGCAGGCCCAAATCTGATTTAGTAACAACTTCTCCCTGTCATCTGTCTCCCCCAGACACCACAACACAATTGAGATCCCTCAATTGCAGCCTGTCACACACAGATTGGACCATGTCACTCCAGTACCTAAAGCCCTCCTGGGGTTGCCCTTTGCCCTCAGGATAAGGGACAAGGTACAGTGTCTTGTTTCTGGCACTGGTGGGCTCACCTTCCATCTCTCGGCAGCCCTTACTGTAGCTCCAGGCTCAGGGCTACTAGACCTCCCTGTGCTGTTCCTGATGGTCCCAGGGACCAGGCCGGGCTGGGAGTGGACACAGATAGTCATACACACTCCTTCTGGCAAAGCTCCAAATGGCCATCTGAACAGGATGTCCTTCATCCCCGTGATCCTCAGGTGCTGAGCTAGCAAACCATTTAGGATCTGTGTTTTCTTCCCATCAATGCACTGTGTGCCCCAGAAGTGACAGGTGCTCAAGGTTCCCAGTTTCCAAACCAGCTCACCTTACCCATGGCCAGCAAACAGCTGACCCACTGCAGGACCATGAATGTTTGCAGCCTGTGTTCCCAAGGCACAAACAAGGGAGCGAGTGCCACCATGCTGTTGATCTGCTGTCTCAGGAAGCTTCTCTGAGCTCTGCTGTGGTCTGAGACACCTCTGGTTCATTACTGCCAGCAGTTTTCTAAGCACTTGTGGGGGATGGGGGTGGGTTACCAGCCAACCGTAAGGTGTCATTGCAGGAACAAGTTTCTTAGGAGAAATCTCTAAAAGCACCTGGCAGGAACCTAGCTGAGTATGGGGGAAGAGAAGTACAGTTTACTCCTCAGGCAATACATTATCTGCCAGATCACCTTTGCTCAAATCTTGCCCATTCCTTGGCAAGTGAAGCAGCAAGTATAGGGCAATCCTGCCCTCTTTTCACTTACAGAACTACTTGGCTGCAGCAATTGTCTCCTTTCACTTGCCAGGTCCACTGTTCCCCTTTACAAGTAAGCAGTCCCAGCTCCCATATAAATATCCATCAGGCCCACCATCTCCTCCATCACCTGCCCTATTCCTCAGCTCACCTGCACAGCACAACTCAAGAAAGAGCCATCTGCATTAAACACCCTCCCTTCCCATTCTGTCCTCCCTCCTCCAGACTTCAGATGTCACTGTCCTGCGGAATTGCCCTTGACAAGTTCACCAGTGGCCTCCACACTAGTGAATCCAGTGGTTAATTCTCAGCTCTCATCTTGACCTCTCAGCAGCCTCAGACACAGCTATTCCCTCCCTCCTCCTTGAAACCATTTAGCCTGTAGACACCACCCTCTCCTGGTTTGCCTCCTGCCCCTCTGGCTACTCATGGGTCTCCATGGTGGCTCTTATCCTTCAACAGACTAAGTGTTTGAGGATCCTCCTGCCCCCTCAGTCCCTGGGCCCTCCCTCTTCTCTCCACCCTCTCTCCCGCAGAGACCTTACCCAGCCTCATGGCCTTGGAATCTTCCAAACTGCTTCTCCAGCCTGACTTCCCCCAGGCTCCAGACTTGACTTTGTAGGTGGGTACTTGACATCCTCTCTGCTAGTCTCCTCAGCACCTCCAGCACAACCTAAAACTGAACTAGACTTCCTCTCACCTGCCCTTGCTACAGTCTCCACATAGCCATAGAGTTTTCCAAAGTCATTATAAATTACGCTGGTAGTCAAGTGGTTAGGACTCTGCACCTTCACTGCTCTGTCTGGGGTTCCTCGTGTACTTCACTGGGTTTAACAGTGGTTTCTTAATGCTTAACAGAGGTTGAAAACATTTAAAAATATCTAATGGGCCAGAACAACATGGCAGCCCCCATCCTTGGCTCTCTGCTGGGGATTGTCCAGCAGGTTGTTCCTTCATCAGCTTCAGGCCAAGTTTGAAGTTCCTATATGGACTGGAAAATACACATCTTCAGAATAGAAGAAAAAGACCTATGAGTAGAGGGGCTATGGATCAATTCTCTCCTTCCCAAATAAGCTTCAGTCAGTGTCTGATGAAATTGCTGCCCTTCTCAGGGATAGCTGTCTCATTGGAATCAGAAATCATGTATTAGAGACCCCCTGCACAGGTGTAAAGTGGCGCTGGAGGCTTCATGGTATGGTTGTCCACTTAGCAGGTCATGGGCAATTGTTGGGGTTGAGTGACCACTGTAGTCAGCAGCTCCAGAACCTACTAAGATTACAGGAAAAGCAATTCTGTCAAGAAGAGACTTTTCTGAAAGACAGAAACTTAATTTGGGAGGATCTGGATTAGAATTCTGCTCTACCTGCATCTGTCTACAATTAAAGTACTTCTAAATTGTAAAAGAAGATATTTGAATGTTTCATTCTGTTGGTGAATTACCTTTTCCCTTGGACTTAATAAACATACTGTTCCCATGCATAGTGCCAAGAGTTGAGCATTACCAAGTTTCTGTGAAAAAAAAAAGTTCACTGTTCATTTGAATATCGTTTTATGATAAGTTTGTGTTCTAGTCTTTGTTGATTTAAGTATCTCTTGCATGGGAAAGCTGCTTCCCATCCCCACAGCCAGCCTCTTTGATTATCGCTGACACCAGTGTTCTCACTGGTCTAAGTCTCTGTGTCCTTTCTCCCTGCTACAGTCTCAACAGCCAGAGGAACGCCTGCGTCTAAGGCCACATGATTGCACAAGCTACCGAGTAGGTGTCAGGCTTTCCCAAAACAGCAGCACCAATTTCCATCTCACCCAGAATATATCAGTGTCCCATGGATGCAGATCATGTCTCCTCCTTGGTAAATTCAGACATCATATTTGCTGGTGTTAGATATCAAGTTGGGGTCTTGATTTCCATTTAACATCATGAATGGTGATCATGACTTCATTCATTGCATTTCCATTGTGTGAAAAGTTTATGAAGAAGGAAGACAGTGGAATTGGGCAGAGGGCAAATGCAAACCAAAATGGCCCATCAGAGTGGTCCTGAATTGGGCGAAAGTGGCTGAGGCTGACATCCCACCTGAATCTGTCTTAGGATCAGTTGCCCCTGTGCAGGCTGCTCTGCAGCTTGGACCAAACCTCCCTCCTTGAAGGTGCATCTGGGAGGGGTTTTCCAGGGTCCTCCCTCAAGGCAGGTTGGAAGAGCTCTGATGAGAGCTGAGACCAGTCCTGCCCTGGTCACTTTCCAGCTGTGTGACTTCAGAAAAGTCCTTCCCTTCCCAGAGACGCTCATCCTACCAGGTATCGGGGGAGACACAGCCTCTAGTGACCCGTGTACAGCACTCAGCAGTCGACCAGGGTTTCTGTGCACCTCACCTCACAACCCCCTTACAGGCCAACAGCCAGGCAGCATCATACTTCCTGGAGCAGTGCAGCTTCTGTGTGGTCTGAGGACCTGCCTGTGTCCAAAAGCTGCCTGTTACTTGTTCCTGACAAGTTAAGTACAGAGTTAGAGAGGACTGCTCAGAAACCTTAGAGCAACATGGCACTGTAGTTCTATGTGTAATTAAACTGATAATTTAAAATTGGATCAAACTCATTTTCTTTGTTTTCTTCATTTCTGGGTAATTTATGTTGTGTTTTACAAATGGGTGGCTTCCTGATGGCTCAGTGGTAAAGATTCTGCTTGCCAATGCAGAAGACATGAGATTGATTCCTTGGTCAGGAATATTTCCTGGAGAAGGAAATGGCAACCGAGTTCAGTATCTTGGCCTGGGGAATCCCATGGACAAAGGAGCCTGGTGGGCTACATTGCAAAGAGCTGGACATGATTTAGTGACTAAACAACTACAAAGAAAAGTCGATGGTGGGCTAGAAAAAAGAAATAATACAAAAATCTGGACCTGTACACAACATATTGAGGTGATATGCTGACTAACTAGGGCAACTCCAACAAGAACATCAGGCATTTTTAACACTATTTGGGGGAGGTGGCCATTTTGATCCTTCATACTGACATTTACTGATAAGACCAGATGTTTTGTTCTATTCAGGGCCCCTTTTAAAATAGCTGAGAGAAGGAATTTTCCTGCCCATCTATTTCTACCCATTCTCTCACTGGGGATATAACGTGAGTTTCGTGGCACCTGTTCAACTTGTTGAAGAAGGAGACACTCACTCCGGCCGAGAGTGAAGGGAAGACAGAAATCTAAGAAAAGTCCAAACTAAGCTGGTGATTGACACAAACCTCCTCCGGTCTTTTAAATCCATTTCCAGGCATTTATGAAGAGAATGGATAAGGCAGAGCTGGCATTGGTTGTGCCCTCATTTAGGGATGAAGCTGTCATAGGTGCAGACGGGAGGGAAAGAGAGCTGTGCGCGCACACAGCGCAGGCAGTGTTGGGAGCCCATGGCTACAGCTGGTGCCACTGCTGTCTTCAGTGTGCAGTTCTCCCGAGTTTGAGGCCACAGTAGGCGAGGTGAGAGCAGGACGCCTGCGCAGGCAGCTTTCACACTGGGACCAGCATTCTAGATATGGACTTCATCCGCATGGAGAGGTCACTGTCAGTGACACTGAGATGCTGTGTGTGTAGCATCCACCCAGAGCCCAGCATGCAGTGAGTTCTTAGACAGTGGCTCAGGGAGCTGACGCTGCCCTGCTGTGGGGTCACTAAGACAGATGCTCAGTCCAGCCTGAGGCATCCACTGCCCCTCCATCTGGTCCACGACATGCTCCAGCTCAAGCGCCTCCCAGGGCTCCTCCCTACCTGGGGGGTGGGAGTCAATTCCTAACCCCTGAACTGGACAGTAGCCCCCCAGACAGAGGGCCAGGCATCCTCAGGGTCCCTGTCTGCCCTGATTCTCCTCTATCTCAGTAGAACTTTGCTGCACAAAGGCATAATCCTCAGCTTCTTGTTCCTTAAACCTCACCTTGACCCTGACCCTCACCAGGAAGTCTCACCTGTGTGTGCTCTGCCTTCTCCCTCCTTTGCTCCTTCGGCAGCTCCCATGTTCCCATCTCTGCCTCCTCCTGATCCCTAGCAAAGCCCAGTCCCCCTGAGAGGGTGAGGCTTGGCCAGATCACGTGGCTGCTGGCAGAGCTGTGCTGGCTGACCTCTGTCCCACTGCTTGTCACCATCCACCAGTCTGGCTAGGCTAGGCCCTTGTCATCACCAGGCTAGGCCCCAGTAGGCCCTTTATCTTGTGTGAGAAATGATGTCTGGGATCTTGTTCCAGGTCAAAGGGCAGCCTGATTTCAGGAGGAGACTCTAGCTCTGTCCAACCCTGACAGCCTCTAAGTCTCTCTACCACCTCTGACAGCTCCTGCGCTCCTCGGGCTGGGCGAGTCAGTCTGTGTGCTGGTGGGAGATCTTCTCACAAGGGCAAGTCACTTTGGGTAGGCTGGGGCCCCGAGAGGGTGTCAGGGAGCAGGTACTATGTAGTATTGGACCCTTGCTGTGCAGCTGCTGGCTCTCTGTATTCATGGGGAGGTCAACTGCTTAACAAACAGCCCAGTATCAGTCCTTAACACGTAAAAGGGCACTTCCGTTCACACAAAGTCCAGAGCGAATATTCCTGTTCGGGAACATATCTAGGCAGCCCTCCTCTAAGATCACGCCTTCTTGCGCCCTCTTTGTGGTTCCAAGGTTGTGGTAAATGAAGGGCATCCCTTTCCCTCTGGCTCTACCAGTCTCTTCTCACCCCCTAACCCCAGCCAGTTGTCCTCAGTCTGATGGCACCTTGTCCTCCATCCCAGCGAGGCCTGGGCTCACAGCCATGATTCCCAGCTCTGACCTGGGCTCACACCTTTGCCTCACCTGGGGCCCTGCTGTGGGCATCTCAGCCTGTGTCCTCCAGGTAGACTGTCTCCTGCAGCATCTACAGCACTGGGGTTGCCAAGTTCAGCCTCTGAGGGCTCATAGACTGTCGCTATGGTAGCACCTGCAAGATGCCTCCAGTGATCACCTCCAGGTGTCACACCCTCCTACTGTGTGACCTGGACTTAGGGCCTTGCATCCAACTGATAGAATAAAGTATAATTGATGGTGAGTGACTCCGAGTTTAGGTAGCAGAAGATACATGGCTCTCTCTCCATCTCTTTGTCTGTCTCTCTCTTTCTTTTGTGACTGGCTTGCTCTGGAGAAGTCTGGTAAGTGGCAACGGTCAGGCTAATGGACAAGCCCATAAGCAGGGCTCTAAAGCCCTCTGCCAGAAGTTTCGTGGGTGAGCTTGGGAGTGGGTTGTCCAGCCCTACTCAAGGCTCTGAGACTATCCCCCTACAGTAGAACAAGTCGGCTACCTCCTCATGAGTGAACTGAGCAGGAACCCTCAGTCGCTCCCAGCCTCCTTGGGACATAGTTGACTCATCCATTAATGCTCATGGCCCTTTCACCCTAAGCTAACCCACAACGTGAGTAGCTGACAATGATCAGGACAATGAGTTGGAAGGGAGGGATTCAGGATGGAGGGAGGGACAGAGCTGATGTGGCAAAGAAGATGATTACCTTGACTGACTAAATTGAGGAGACAGAGTATCCTGAGAAAGAGATCAGCAGGTCCTAGGATAAAGCAAGTGGGAGGGCAGGAACTCCTAGAAGGACCACCCAGCCACCCACAAAAGTGTGGACCTAATAAATCCTTGCTGCCTCCAGATACTAAAGTCTGCAGTGGTTCATTGCCAGCAAAGGAAACCTGCAGGGAGCTTCTCTCCTTGGCAAACCTGGCCTTCCTTCATTGCCCCACCCACCTGCCACTACCTCCCTCTTCATGGGTGGAAGCTCTCACTCCCCCTCTCAATCCCGCTGTTCTTGATTCCCCCCATCTCTTGGGCCCCTAGAGCACTCATGTCATCAGTCAGAACAGGCCATCATGAGAGGCTGGGCACATTTATAACCATTCCTCACAAGATGCAGAATGGGCTGCTGCTGCTGCTAAGTCACTTCAGTCGTGCGACCCCATAGACGGTAGCCCACCAGGCTCCCCCGTCCCTGGGATTCTCCAGGCAAGAACACTGGAGTGGGTCGCCATTTCCTTCTCCAGTGCATGAAAGTGAAAAGTGAAAGTGAAGTTGCTCAGTCTTCTCCGACTCTTAGCGATCCCATGGACTGTAGCCCACCAGGCTCCCCCATCCATGGGATTCTCCAGGCAAGAGTCCTGGAGTGCGGTGCCATCGCCTTCTCCGCAGAATGGCTAATTATCACATTATATCTATTTCACTCCAAGATGCAAGGTGCATGTTGTGATACTTGTTTCTCTGATAGCAAAACTGAGGTTTGGAGGGGCTGTGACTTGCCCAGAGCCACTGAAAAGGGTTGAGCCAGATTTCAACTCAAATTTACATTCTTGAAATGCCCCACGTTTATAATTATTGGTTGATTAGCTTCTGGAGGAAGAAAAGCTATTTTCCCGCAACAGGTGTGAGGGTTTACAGGATAGCCCCTATGCTGCCGTCCTGTCCCTCTTTCATGACGTGTGGAATAGACCCAGTGGCCCAGAATTCTTCTCATAAGAGGCTTGTCCCCATCTGCTCTGCTTGCAGACACTGACCATTCACTCCTCATGTTCCTTCCCTTCCTGGTCTGCCCTGTGTCTGCACATAGCCTCCTCCTTGTCTCCCACAGAACAGGGCAGAGGTGGTAAGTTGGCGCTGACTGGTCAGGGAGGAAGAGGGAGTAACATGCCATTCTCTGGCCCATCTGATCCACCATCTGGGAAGGGGACACGGAGCAGCAGGGCTGCAGGGCCAGGCTGGGACACAGTGGGAGGCTCCCAGGTGGGGAGAAGGGTGGGGCAAGAGAAGGCTGAAACAGAATTCTTTCACTGATGAATTGACATTTATGGCACTCCCTTCTGTGTCGAGGTCAAGGCTGAAGTTACAAAGGAAGAATAGGGGCTACATCATGGAGCTCTCAGCTCGTGTGACCTCAGAGCTGAGGTCAGAGATCACCTTAGTCCCTCAGAGAAACTGAGACTCAGAGGGAGGGTGAAGAGGTCTGCCCCTGTCATTCAGCCAGAGACAGCTGAAGTCTCCTTCCCCACCTCGTGGGCCCCTCTAGCTGCCAGCGCAGGGCTGAGACAACTCAGAAACTCAAAGGTGCCAGGATGAGTCGGGGGGTTGTGGCTTTGTCCTCCTCTCCAGCTCAGGGAGAGAGGAGATGGGACAGGCCGGAGGCAGGATGAGGGAGCTTGTAGGGGAAAGGGCTGCAGCTGGGGGCTGCTTCTGTGCTGTCACTCAAGGCAGAGGAAGAGAAGCCTGCTACCGGGACTGCTGTTTGTCCACCCATTGACCGACAGGACCACAGAGGACAGAGACACAGACATAATTCTCTCCCAGCACCTCTTCCACTTCTCAGGTGGGCAGATCGAGGAGAGGGTTCCTTGCAGAAGAGTCCCAGCAGGAGAGCAAATCACTGATGCCAGAGTCTGGTCTCTGCCAGAAGCTAGCTATGACCCAGGGCACGGGGTGGAGATGCAAGCCAGGGGAGACCCTGGAGATGTGTTCAACAGACACCTCCAGGAAGCCTTCCGGGATCACGGCACCTCCCTCCATCCTCCCTAATGCCAGTCTTGCCCTTTGGGGCAGCCTCTTTTCTGGGGAGGCCCTCAGTAGAACTCCAAGTGTTGGTCTCTGGGGACGTTGGACTTGAGCTTGTGGGCTTCGAAGAGGTTTTCCAGCTCCTTCATGTAGCGCTGGTGCAGCCTGTCCACCTCCTCCTGGGAGGGATGTGGTGGCTTTTGCACCTCGATGGGCTTCCCCACTGCAAGACACAGACGTGAGTGGTGGCCCAGAGCCAGAACCACTGAAGGCGCAGGGACCCTCAGGGTTCCCACTAGAATGGTCATCTGAGCAGGTAAGCACTCTTTCTCCATCCTTTTCAATTCTATTTTGGGTCAGAGATTCAAAACTGTTAAGACAACTCCAAGATTCTGATATGTTAACAATACTACCAGCTGGCATTTGTATGTCATATCACCTATATCATCCTACCAGTCCTATGGTGATAGAACCTGCTATTATTCCTTTCAGGCAATGAGGCTCAGGGAGGTTAAGTCACTTGTTCAAGGTCACATAGCCAGGAACAATCAGTGCCAGGTTGTATGTAGCTCTGGGGAAGTGCTCAGCCTCAGGAACAGGTGGGTCTGGCAGTCTCAGTTGCCATGTCGGAAGTGCCTGTACGGCTGGGAGGAGGTGGCCCACAGCCCAATCATCCTTCTTCCACCTCTCCCTCCATTCTGGCCTGCAGTGCCCCTGTTCCAGGGAGGACATGGGAGGTCCTATCAACCTCCTCCCTCTGGATCTACTTGGCTCAGAAAGCAGCTGTCATATCTTATTCTCTTAACGTTATAAACTGTAACGTTATCTCACTATAAATGGGAGAATATTACCACACAACACAAAGAAAGTTTGGTAGAGGGGGTTGCCTAAACTCAAGAAATGGCTGGGTAAGTGCAGATGAACACACCTTTGCCATTGGAACCTAGTTGGAGTTCAAGAAGAAAGCAAATGAGATGATCAAATAGCTGAAAAGATGGTGTTAAGTCCATGCCCATTATTTGCAGAGAAATTCCTCAGACTCTCCTTCATAGCTTGCTAATTGCTACTTTATACATAATTCTAACAGACTTGGAATGCCCTTCCCTAGTATTCACCTTCTCCAATAAGCCTTTCGACCTTGTGGTCGGAATTAAACTCTCCTCTGGTGTAATAAAAAGTCAAACACCCTGATCAAACCTCAACTTTATTACAAAGGCCGGGATGATCTTTTGGAAGTGATTTATCTTCTCTATGTCTCAACTTGCAATCAATAAAATGGAGATGGATGAGTGTTCCACTTCAAAAGACTGCGCTGCTCATGTAAGGAACCAGTGCAGTGCCTGACACACTGCAGGGGCTCAGTAATCAGTAGTGGCTACTGGTCTTTGTGCCCCTGTTACTCTTCTCATTCTAGAATGCCTTCATCGGGTTACTTGCCTGTGTGTCTGTTTAACACTCTAGAAAGTGTGCTCCACAAAGTGAAGTGTGTACTGGTCTATGTCCATATTCCCTTGCAGCACCAGCCCACCTTTTGCTCTGTAGCCCTTTCCTCCCTCTCAGCCTGGGTCTAGGCTCACCCACAGTGGTGATGGACCAGCAGTAGGGCATAAGACCAAAGCTGTATTGGAAGACTCCACAGCCATAGAAGAGCAGGATGGAGCCTCTAATGCTCTTGTGAAGTCGGTCCTGAAACCACCGCAACCAGGAACCAGGAGAGTTCTCAACCTGGTCATAGATGTCATTCTCCCCAAAGGAGAAGACTGGGACCAAAGCTGCCCTAGAGGGAGACAGGAGAGAGGGCGTGCAGAGGGGCAAGAAGGCATAAACTGGTCACCTAGCTTCCTGGAGGGACCTAGTGAGCAGGAACTGGAGGAGAGAACAGAGCCCTGGGACAAAAGTAGGAGGCCTTGGGTATGTCCCAGACCTACCATGGCCTTGCTTTGTGATTGTAAGCGGGACCTGGCCTGTCTCAGGGCCACTGTCTGACAGTTGTAACATGATAGTGAATCCAGAATGCTGCAGATATAAAACAATTCCAAACTTTCTGGAAAAATTTCTTCCAGCCCAGCTAGTTTTGTATTCTTCATAGATGTTTAAAGATAGGAGAATAGTTCTAAGCTATGTCCCAAGCTCCATTGTCCCAGATTCCCTAGGTCTCAGATGTAATGCAAACTTTCAGCAATATGACCTTTGAGACTTAATCCCTTCACAAGATATTCCTTCTAGAATATTCTCCGGGTATTTGTGCATGAGACAGTACATGGATCACCAACACAGAATCTTCATTGTCAATGGATTGAGACTCTTCCTGCCAAAAAAAGATGTATATTCATCTGTGCTGTCTTCCCACCAAAACACAATCCTTGCCAATCTTCAGTTGAACCCAGAGCCCTCTTCCCAATACCCATGCATCAGGGCAAGCCTGATGAAGCCCTTGCGGTTCTGCAGCACCAGCTTGTAGCCTCCAGGCCTGGTATCCAGTGCCTCCTGAACGCCCCCAACAATGATGGCCAGCAGGTTGCCGCCTCCTTCCTTTCTCAGAATGTGAGAAACACTCTCCTTGTCTGCAGCAACCATCCCTGAAGGGAAGAAAAAGATGAAATATGGTTTTAAGGGGGCCTGGATGGTGTGTGAGGATGTGGGCTGGGCTCCACGCTAGTTCCCAGCTGGGAGTTCTCTGAGGACTGAGACCGAGTCTTTCAGGTCTTCCCAACCCCTAGTCAAGCAGATTGCTGAGCAGAGCTGTGGGAAGTGCTTCCTTGAGTCTAGCTTCCTCCTCCACTACACATTCACTTGCAAGAAGTACAGAACAGTTGGCAGCCCTCCTTAAAATCCCTCCCCCATGCCAGCAGACCTCATCTACCTGGGCTACCCAGGGTTGGGAAGACTCACCGCCCATCATGATATAATCCCTGAAGACAGGGGCCCAGAACCACAAGTTCAGCATCATCAGATGTGAGCGGATCCCAGGGAACAGTGAGGAAAAACCAGTATCCATGCATATGTTGGTAAAAGCTCCAATAGTCGCAATCCCATGAGGGTGGTAGCCAGTGAGGTCGTTCCAGGAGGGGTCCAGCTCGGCAGTCTTGCCCAGCTGCAGGGACGGCAGCCTGGTGAATCAGGGCTCCACCTCGTGACCACCCTGGTCTCCCTGATGACTTTCTGCACTGACCTCTTCTATGTGTCCCCTGTGCCCAAGTGCTATCACACCCCCATGTGAGTGTCCTGAGATTAGAGATGGCCTGTCTGAGCATCCTTGTCCCTGGTGCAGGCCTGGAGCAGAGGAGATGCTCTGGGAGACCATGAAATGAAGAGGGACAGAATAGACCCATGAACGGATAAGGCCAATGCCACCCATCTGGGAAGGAAGACCCCTGCCCAAGGCAGATGTTGGACTCCTGGCAGGGTGATGGGGACACAAGCCTCTGTCCTATGTGAAGGGAGACCTAATCCTAGGCAGAGCCCACCCAAAATGAAGGAGCCATCACAGGAGGGAGTGAGCATCTCTCCAAGGACTATGGCAGCTGGAGGCCTGCCCAGGTTGGGGCTGACCCCTGAACCCCTGTGACTCAGTGTAAGAGACCCCAGGGTGCAGGGAAGAGAGTGCCAGGAGAAGGGGCATGAAGTCCTGGTGATGCCCACAGGTGTGGGTGAGGAGGGGTCAAGGAGGTGTCCTGCCAAGTCTGCAGCACTCCCTGACACCAGGTCACAGCCTGCCCACAGCACTACACCCCTGCGCAGGCACTGGTCTGTGTAGACACTGCTGCTCCAGGGCAATGAAATCTTCATGCAGAAACCCAGCTCCGGGACTGATCTCCAGCATGAGGTGGAGGCAGCTTGTCTTGGGGAAACACTGCCTGACTCTCCACTATCACCTCTTTAGGAGGCCCACAGCGTGCATTTAGAAAGCTGCAGTCCTCAGAAGTAGTCTCCTAATTTCACTAGAAACTGTATCATTAGGCCCTAGCTCATAGAATCACAGCGCAAAGGCTTGTGATGTGAAGTAGACCCAGCAGAGTTGTTAGGACAAGGAATGTTGCTTGCTTCCTTCAGGCCAGCAGCCACTGTAGCTGCCACTGACAATGGGCCTTGAAAATAATTCAGGATGGAGGAAAACAGGATACAGGAAAACAGGAAATGGTCACAGAGAATGAAAATGCACATCACAGGAATAATTGCAGTGGGCCCACAGTTTCCCATCTTCCCTTACTAGAAACGGACAAAAATTACTAACTTGAGGCATCTGCTTTTTGTAACTGGCAAGTAATCTTTTGAAGTTTGGCTACATAGGTTTTTGTGGGTTTTTTTTTTTTTTTTTTCAGCAAAATCTGTAAGTTCTGACTCCTCCCTTACCTTTTAGAACAGCTCCCCAGAGATTACTGAGAGGCAATCTCCTTACTACAGTCCTCAGTAAGGTCCCAGAACAAAACCCCCCACAACTTTTGACTTGTGCATTTCTTTTCAGTAGACAACAGAGACTCCCTGGCCCCTCTACTTCCTGACCTCCTAAGATCCCTGCAGGGCCTGCTCTGTAAAGCCATGTGGATGACTTGAAAGTTCTCCTGCGAGGTGACAAGAGTCCAGAATCTGCGCTCCACAGCGACCCCTGCAGGCCTCAGTCCAGGACAGGGAGGTCAAACTGCATGTCATCTCTCCCTCTGCTGGCCATTTGGTGGTACTGCCCGCCCTCTGCAGCTGAGGCCACAGGACTGCAAGCGGCCTACAATCCTGAACAGTGTGCACGTGGAATTTCTGCAATTTCAGTTTCAGACAATGTCAACAGTGCCCTCTTTGAAAAAGCCTCTGGGGGAGATACCTGGCTAGAGGAGGGACAGAACAGACGTAGATAAGACAGGCACAGAACAACTCAGCACCATTTTTCTGCCAGATGTGCGCATGACAGCAGCTCCAGGTGTGACAGGAGAGCCACATGCTGTCCTTAGAGGGTCCCAGGATGACCTGATGTCCTATGGACTCCACATAACCCAGTGATGATGGGACAGCATCTCCAGCTTACAGTGGAGAAATCGAGGCTCAGAGCACGTGTAACTCACCCCAGGTCTCACAGCTGGCATGTTGCAGACACGGTGGTGGAATCTGTGATGTCCACCCTCAGAGGAGACACCGTGCACAGTCTTCTCTCCTGTGTCCAGAGAGGGCCACCTTCCCCTGCCTGCCACCTCTCTGGGTCCTCACTGCCTTCCTCTTTCTCTCCCCACTAGATAATCAACGATCACAGCTGCTTACATCCAAGGGTTTAGTCTGTCTGGGATTCAGGAATGGGGCAAAAGGTCAGTTCACTCAAATTCAGGGCCCTCCATTACTAACATCTGATTTGGGGTTATAGAGTCACATGTCTAAAATGGACAAGAAGTACCCTGAGTAAGAGACTAACAGACATGGAATACAAGGGATCAATTTTGTGTGGAAACTAGGATTCAGAATGGGGTAAAGCTCTGTCCTAGGACACACAGCACATTGGAGTTCAGGCAGGATCCATCCTGCGTTCTCTCCGCTCTGCTTCTATCCTCAGAGCTAAACACACACTTTAAAAGCAGTAAACGAACTTGCTCTGTGTCCTTGATCACACCTTCCTCCTTCTCCGGGAGTGAGTTTCATCATCTGATAAACTGTGGGCTAGATGCTCTCTTGATGCCGTGTATTTGTCATTGAATCCTTCACCCCAAAACTTACACCCTAAGGGCTTTACACCTGTGTAAAGATACATATGTTAAGATACATATGTGTGCCTTACCAACTGCCCCACAAAGCCCTTCAAATCTCATTCATACATCAATCCTCATATTGGCTCCACATCTCCACACATAAGAAAACAGCCAGACAGAAACTGACTCTTCTCGGGCCCCATAGTGGTAGAAGCCTGTCTCCTGCTTCCAAGCCCAGTATTCCGCTCACTGAACACAGGGTCACACTTCCCCATGGACATATGGGGACTATGGTCCTGACCACTCCCTAGCCAGCCCCATACTTACCGAGATGGGGAAATAGTCCTTCATGTACTTCCATACAACACAGCGCTTTAGTACACCAATGTGCCTGCTCCCCTGCCAAGGCTTGGCTCGATCCAGGTACCACCAGACTGCATACAGGACGCTGATGATCCAGAATCTTGTGAACAGAAGGCCTATGAAGACCACATAGCAGAGAATGGCTGGGAAGGGAAGCAGAAGCTGCAGCGGTTGGCAGTGTGGAGGAACGCTCTCTCCCCGTTTGCCAGCACTAGCAGCGTTCTTCTGTGCAGTCCTCACCCCAGGAGGAAGAGATCAGCTTCTCAAGCCTTCCAGGAAGAGGGAATACAAGCAACACGACTAGTGCCACCCTGGGCCTGCATTTGAAACCAGGTAAGACTAAGTCCAAACTCACTTTTTCCCACAGCACCAGACACTTTTCTCACATGGGTCTTCCCCCTCCACCTCCCTCTCTGTCTGCAGTCACCAGTAGTTGCCTGGTGGAAGTGTGGCAGGATGAACTCTTTCTAGTATCCATTCTGTGAGACTCCAGAGACAATAGAGATCATTTCTACCCAGTCTACTTCCTGTTTACCCCCAGCACATCTTTCCATAATCTTGTATTCCATAGATAGATCCTCCCTTTAGCTAAAGTCCTCCCATAATTTACCATAACTTTGAGGCTCAGCCCAAGCAGCTCAGCCTGATTTCAAGCTCCCCACTGGTGGCCTGTCTTGCTCTCTCTTGCTCCAGCCTCACTGCACCCCATGTTCCAGCCACATTAAGCTGTTCAGTGTTGAGATATCTCCTGGTGCTCTTTAGCTTTTACTCAGCTCTTTTCTCCACTGCTATACACTATCCTACTGAAGGAGGGAGAGAAGAAGAAGGCAACCTATGCCTGGCCTGTCCATCAGGAGTGCAATAGGGCTAGGAGCAGCACAGTGAGGAATTCTTCCCAGACTCAGGATTTTCTGAGTTCCTTTCACAGGCTAATCCCAGCTTTAACTCAGGGTCAGGTGGTCTGTGGGACTGTCTTTAATCTGATGCCAATGGACCTCATTCTTAGAAAATATTAACACCATGCTCTCAAACTCTTTAAGAAGGTCAACCTCCACTTGTATTCCAAATGAAAGTTGGGTAGGTTGAGCCTGTCATTCATGGCCAACTCGCAGGAGGCGAGACTATTGATCCAGTATGAATAGTAGTAAAATGCATAAGCTAAGTAGATTGGGGCTCACAGAGGCTGACTTTATTCAGAGCACCTACAATGTGTCAGATGCTGGTGATACACCTGTGAACAACACACAGATATTCTTGCCATCGTGCTCGGGAGTTCAGTGTTGTGTCTGGGGCAGTTTGTAATGTTTATTCAATTTTTTATGTTAGTTAAACATAGATTAAACGTAACACATCATCAAAATAATTTTTGTGTTTTAGTACTTTTTATAAAAATTTTATTAGAGTGTAGTTAATTGAAAATATTGTGTTCATTTCATGTGTTCAGTTCAGTCACTCAGTTGTGTCGACTCTTCGCGACCCCCTGAATCGCAGCATGTCAGGCCTCCCTGTCCATCACCAACTCCCAGAGTTCACTCAGACTCACGTCCATCAAGTCAGTGATGCCATGCAGCCATCTCATCCTCTGTCGTCCCCTTCTCCTCCTGCCCCCAATCCCTCCCAGCATCAGAGTCTTTTCCAATGAGTCAACTCTTCGCATGAGGTGGCCAAAGTACTGGAGTTTCAGCTTCAGCATCATTCAAGAAAGTAAACGAGTTATACATATACATATATCCACACTTTAAAAAAAATTATTTCCATATAAATGATGCTCTATGTGCTCTATAGAGGTTCTTATTAGTTATCTATTTTATAGACTAGTTCAGTTCAGTTCACTTCAGTTGCTCAGTCGTATCCGACTCTTTGCGACCCCATGGACCACAGCACGCCAAGCCTCCCTGTCCATCACCAACACCTGGAGTTCACCAAAACTCATGTCCATTGAGTGGGTGACGCCATCCAACCATCTCATCCTCTGTTGTCCCTTTCTCCTCCTTCCCTCAATATTTCCCAGAATCAGGGTCTTTTCAAATGAGTCAGCTCTTCGCATCAGGTGGCCAAAGTATTGGAGTTTC
>SJYA01007986.1:0-17384 GCA_006410615.1 Neotragus moschatus | reverse complement strand
TCTTGTACCTGACTTTAGAGGAAATGCTTTCAATTTTTCACCATTGAGAATAATGTTTTCTGTGGGTTTCAGACAAACATTAATTTAAAGATACCCTGCTGCTGCTGCTAAGTCACTTCGGTTGTGTCTGACTCTGAGCGACCCCATAGATGGCAGCCAGGGCTCCCCTGTCCCTGGGCATCTCTGGGCGAGAACACTGGAGTGGGTTGTCATTTCCTTCTCCAGTGCATGAAAGTGAAATGTCAAAGTGAAGTCACTTAGTCGTGTCCANAAGATACCCTGCTGCTGCTGCTAAGTCACTTCGGTTGTGTCTGACTCTGAGCGACCCCATAGATGGCAGCCAGGGCTCCCCTGTCCCTGGGCATCTCTGGGCGAGAACACTGGAGTGGGTTGTCATTTCCTTCTCCAGTGCATGAAAGTGAAATGTCAAAGTGAAGTCACTTAGTCGTGTCCAACTCTTAGCGACCCCATGGACCGCAGCCTACCAGGCTCCTACATCCATGGGATTTTCCAGGCAAGAGTACTAAAGTGGTCCCATTGTCCCCTCTGAAAGATACCCTACCTCTGCCTAAAAAACAGACAAGAAACTCCTTACACACCAACATCAGAGTTCCACCGACAGCATGGTCCTATTTCCTAACCCACCACACTTCACTCCCCAGTCAACTCTTAGTTTGATTCCACGCAATCCCTTTCATCTATTCCTACCTGATCCTGGAAACAGCATGTCTATCTGCTTTGCCCACTCCACCCAAGTCACTCCTGTTCACACTCTTACAGTAAGAGGCCAAAACACCAATCTGGTCCTGGAGACACGCCCTCCCACCTGTCATGCCTAGCAATCCTCTCTATCTTTGCAAGGATGACACCCCTTACTTTTAGCATGTGTCTTCCTCTCCTAACTGCCCAGGGATTCCTGAGGAGAGAGACCTATATTTGATGCATCTTTGTACCTTGGTTTGCATAACACAGGGCAGATACTCAAATGTTTGTTCAAAGAATGGATTTTGGGTTTAACCTCTCAAGAGGTTAAAACATTAAAAATGGAAAATATAACAGAATAAATGTCTAAAACTTTAAAAGCTAAGACACAGACTTTTCTCCAAGTGGCCTGTCATTATGATAATTATCCCCTAGAGGTGTTAGAAAGGCTCTGAATAGAAGTTAAAATCACAGCTATGAAGATTTAGATTCAGAAACCATGACACAGGAATCACTCATATAGTTTCTCTGCGATAAAACACCCTCTATGTTTACCACGTTAAGATTTGAAATAAAGATGGAGAACCTGCATACATTTATGTAGTCTCTATAATTAAACAATAATCATCTATGAATATCTCCTGGAGGTGTTGGTCCTTATTTCATAACAAGCTTACTAGGAAATGTCACACTCGTTCTTACATAACATGATACACTACAGAGGAGTTGATGTCTTTGAAGAATGCTTTAAAAGCAACATATTACCAAAAAACAACGTAAACGAGCAAACTAAATTACCCTTCCTATTCTAGGCACAATTGTTCTATGAGAGAAACTAAAGCCTATAGCATTTAAAACTCCAAACATAATGATTTTTCCTAGACAACTGTGATAATAAACCTTTAAGAGTATTTCACAAAACGCACGTCAAAAATAATACACTGGATGGACATGATGGACAAAAACCTCAGTAGCATTAACAAAATCTTTAATATTAAGTAGGCTGAAGACAAAATCTAAGTTCTAGAGTATCATTATAAAATGTACTATGTTGACAGAAAAGCATAAAACTAAAATAAGATGGTACAACAGCACAAACTCAAAATAAACTGCAGATTGGTTCATAGCAGGCAAGCGCGTAAACTAAAAGAAGCCATGCTACACGACTGGCCGATAATCCTCAGCTTGCCTCCTTCTGCTGTTTTTCCTTCATTGTCTTGAGTATTGCTTGCATGGGAGCATGTTCAGTCACTCAGTCCTGTCCAACTCTGTGGGACCCCATGGACTGTCGCCTGCCAGGCTGCTCTGTCCATGGGATTTTCCACGCAAGAATACAAGAATACTGGAGTGGGTTGTCACTTCCTCTCCCAGGAGATCTTCTTGAGCCAGGGAGCAAATGTGCATCTCTGGCGTCTCCTGCCTTGGCAGGTGGATTCTTTACCATGGGCCACCTGGGAAGCCCTATTCTGATTCCTGTTGTTGTTCTTGTTCAGTTGATCAGTCCTGTCTGAGTCTTTGTGACCCCATGGACTGCAGCATGCCAGGCTTCCCTGTCCATCACCCTGTCTGATTCTTGAGGGGATCCCATATAATAATAAATTATAATTTGCATTAGGTATTAATTTGCTGATGTTCCACGTAGGATTTTTCAGCTTTATGATGGTGGGGAAAGCTATATGCTTTCAACAGAAACCATACTTTAGACCTTGAATGTTGCTCGTTCTCTGGGCTAGCAATGTGTGGGACATGCTCTCATGATGATGGAGAGTAAGCTGCAGCTCCCAGTCAGCCCTTGTGGGTGAAGAATTAATATACTTACGATCTGTACCCACAGAACTACTCTGGTTGTCACTTTCAGGACAGTAATTAATAAACAGTATGAGATATTCAACATCTTGTAAATTAGGCTTTGTGTTAAATGATTTTGCCCAACTAGAGGTGAATATGAGTGTTCTGAACATGTTTAAGTTAGGCTAAGGTAAGCTGTGATCTTTGGTTAGGTAGATGTATTCAATGAGTTTTCAACTTAGCTTCAACCTGTGAGGGTTTATCTGAGTGTAACATCATCATAAGTCAAGGAAGACCTGTTCAGACAATGAGGGTTTTTTTGTTACATTTTTCTACACATCACACTGCAAGGGAATCACTTCTCTCTGCGGTGGAGTCTGGAGGAAGGAAAGGCAGACAGAAAGAAGGCAGGCAGAGGAGAGGAGGGGCATAGGCGTGGTGGGCTCCAGTCAGCCCTGCGGAGCCGCGTCACCCACACCAGGGCAGGAGCAGCAGCCCAGCCCGCCCCAACCAGGAGGAGGGCGTGAAAGACACAAGACTGTGAGAAGAGAAAGCAGTATTGATGGGAGAAGTCTTTCTAATGGAAAACCATATTACCTAAAAGAAGCTGACAACTCCTTTCTACTAAGATGTTCAAGACTATGGTAAATACTATACAAAACAGACCAATAATAGAGATGTTTCTAACACTATTCAAAACGTTCCCTCAAGATAATGATTTTGTGCACGTGTGTATGGGAGGGAGGTCCAGACGGTAAAGAACCCACGTGCAGTGCAGGAGACCTGGGTTCTATCCCTGGTTCCAGAAGATCTCATGGAGAAGGGAATGCAACCCACTTCAGTATTCTTGCGTGGAGAATTCCTTGGACAGAGGAACCTGGCAGGCTACTTAATAGGGTCGCAGAGTTGAACATGATTGACTGAAAACACACACACGGTAAATATTAAGAACAGACTGATCTGCAAATTGTGCAATGAGTTTTCCTGTATGGCTACAGGAGACCATGCAGGCTGACAAGTCCTGGACAGTCTATCTCTGACTTTGAAACATGATAATTATTTTTCTGCTGCTTATATCTTTGCCTTGAACTCCAGCTGAGGGTTGAATGTCTTTCCTTAATGTTTAATAGGCATCTTAAACTCACATTTTCAAACTGGAACTTATCTTCCTCCTGGACTATGCTCTTGCATCTCAGTAAGTGATTGGTGTGATGACTCCCCTCTTTCCCTCATACCCCACACAACCAGTCCCAGAATAAATCCAGTTGGTTCTGCCTTCAATGTAGATGCTTTGCTTAAACCCTCTCACCTCCGTGCTACCTCTTCCTGGTCCAAGCCAACATTCTTTCTCCCTGGGATTATTATTACAGCATCAAGTGGTTTCACTGCTTCTGTCACTGTTCTCCATTTTTCCCAAAAGAGCAGCCAAAGCAATCCTTTGAAAATCCAAGTCAGCTGTCACTCTTTTGCTCAGAACCCTTCTGACGGCTCCCCATCTCAGAGCAAAATCAAAGTCCACATAACGACCAGCAAGTCCCACGGGATGTCACCTCTCTGATCGTATTTCCTGTTACAACCTTCTCCACCTCCAGTCCCAGGTCACACCTGTATCTAGGGCTTAGGCGCCTGTGCGCCCCTCTTGTTACATGCTTCTTTCACAGACCTTGTCTTACCTCCTCATACTTTGTCAGGTTTTCATGCAAAGGTCTTCTCTGATCTCTTAACTTAAATTGCAAAAAAAAAAAAAAAAAAGTACCCGGCCTAGAATTCCACAGCTAACCACCCAACATGATATATACTGACTTCTCTCTGGAATGCATAAATTTCAAGAGACCAGAGACTTCTTTTGTGTTCATGTACTCTATCCAGTGGGCTTCCCTGGTGGCTTACGGTAAAGAATTCGCCAGCCAATGCAGGAGCAGTGGGTTCAGTCCCTGGGTTGGGAAGATCCCCTGGAGAAGGAGATGGCAGTGCACTCAAGTGTTTTTGTCTGGAAGATCCCATGGACGGCGGAGCCTGGTGGGCTATAGTCCATGGGGTCACAGAAGAGGGGAACAAGACATAGCAGCTAAACCACATCAACAACTCTATCCAGTACCCCAAATGGCACCTGAGACAGAAGATATATTCAAAAAACAACTCATCAAATACTGATGAATGAATGTATCATATATGAGCCGCTGTCACATTTTTTTCTGTCAATCAAAGTCAGTCTAAGACTTATTCTTTTTTGTTTGGTTGCTTTTGTTTTCTGTTAGTCTAATCCTTATTAGTACAAGTGCCTAGGACAGTGTTTCCTAGGCAGTAAGAGTTTAATAAATATTTTGAAATGAATCCTTTCAAAACACATCAAAAACTACTAATGAACACTATTTCTTTTTTCCGGAGAATATGCAGTTTGATAGACAGCTGCTGAGAAGCTGCCATCATGGTGACAGACATTTACATGCCACAAGGGTCTACCAACTGATCAATTTTAAATCTCTGCTTCTGAGAAGAGAGTGAAAGGTTATCTAGGAAGACATTTTCTTCAGGTTTTCCTATGAAGAGGAATAAAATATTTTTGAATGTTTCTATTATTTCTATCATTTACGATCAGTATTAGTTCATATTTCCATATGGCATTTCTCAATAATCCTGGGCTAATAAACTTGATTTCACATAACATGCAAATACCTGCAGAAAAAAAGAACAAGAAGTCGTTGAAGACCTGCTAGAGACTACTTGGTTTCAAAGGCTATTCAGTAGTAGAAACTTTTTCTTCAAAAGAAATCTTCTATCAAACTTCAAAATACGAAACAAAACTCTAGTGTCAGGCTGCAGCACAGAGGGTAAAGAGAATCCATTTTCCAAATTCCACTCCCTATGATGATGTATCCAAGTAGTGAAAATGCATTGGGCTATACATTTATGATTTGTGCAAATTCTTTTATGTATGTTATTCTATAATTTTTAGGAAAGGACAAAAGTCTTTCAACAACATAAATCTACAAAATTCTTGGTCCTGTACGCTAAAGCTTGCATACATTTCAGACAAGATGCAGTTGGAATCCGTTCAAACAACTTTGAGAATATACATTAAAATTAATAATACATTATTCACAGAGATCCATGTTTACCTGCATCATTAATAACAGCATAGGAAGATATGTGTAAATAAGAAATAATCACTGAAAAGCAACAGCAACAACAACTACTACAAATGTGGAGAATATTTACACAATGCTTACTAGGTGCTATATATAATTTTATAGATATTTTCACACAGAAACCTATGGAGTCCTCACATCAAAGCTCTTAATTAAATACTAGTATCATCCCCAGTTCAGACATAAGAAAACAGGGCCCAGCGAGGATGAGAAATGGGGAGTCACGAGTTTACAGCTGTCTAGTCTTAGAGTCTATTATGGTAACAACAGCCTCTCCCTTAATATAAGGTAGAACTATTCTGAAAGAGATGAGAATACCAGACCACCTGACCCGCCTCTTGAGAAACCTGTATGCAAGTCAGGAAGCAACAGTTAGAACTAGACATGGAACAACAGACTGGTTTCAAACAGGAAAAGGAGTACGTCAAGGCTGTATATTGTCACCCTGCTTATTTAACTTATATTATATACAGAGTACATCATGAGAAATGCTGGGCTGGAAGAAGCACAAGCTGGAATCAAGATGGCTGGGAGAAATATCAATAGCCTCAGATATGCAGATGACACCACCCTTATGGGAGAATGTGAAGGGGAACTAAAAAGCCTCTTGATGAAAGTGAAAGAGGAGAGTGAAAAAGTTGGCTTAGAGCTCAACATTCAGAAAACGAAGATCATGGCATCTGGTCCCATCACTTCACAGGAAATAGATGGGGTAAACAGTGTCAGACTTTCTTTTTGGGGGCTCCAAAATCACTGCAGATGGTGACTGCAGCCATGAAATTAAAAGACGCTTACTCCTTGGAAGGCAAGTTATGACCAGCTTAGACAGCATATTAAAAAGCAGAGACATTATTTTGCCAACAAAGGTCCATCTAGTCAAGGCTATGGTTTTTCCTGTGGTCATGTATGGATGTGAGAGTTGGACTGTGAAGAAAGCTGAGTGCTGAAAAACTGAAGAACTATGGTGTTGGAGAAGACTCTTGAGAGTCCCTTGGACTGCAAGGAGATCCAACCAGTCCATTCTAAAGGAGATCAACCCTGGGATTTCTTTGGAAGGACTGATGCTAAAGTTGAAACTCCAGTACTNGGGGTAAACAGTGTCAGAATTTCTTTTTGGGGGCTACAAAATCACTGCAGATGGTGACTGCAGCCATGAAATTAAAAGACGCTTACTCCTTGGAAGGCAAGTTATGACCAGCTTAGACAGCATATTAAAAAGCAGAGACATTATTTTGCCAACAAAGGTCCATCTAGTCAAGGCTATGGTTTTTCCTGTGGTCATGTATGGATGTGAGAGTTGGACTGTGAAGAAAGCTGAGTGCTGAAAAACTGAAGAACTATGGTGTTGGAGAAGACTCTTGAGAGTCCCTTGGACTGCAAGGAGATCCAACCAGTCCATTCTAAAGGAGATCAACCCTGGGATTTCTTTGGAAGGACTGATGCTAAAGTTGAAACTCCAGTACTCTGGCTACCTCATGCAAAGAGCTGACTCATTGGAAAAGACTCTGATGCTGGGAGGGATTGAGGGCAGGAGGAGAAGGGGACTACAGAGGATGAGATGGCTGAATGGCATCACTAATTCGATGGACATGAGTTTGAGTGAACTCTGGGAGTTGGTGATGGACAGGGAGGCCTGGCATGCTGCAATTCATGGGGTTGCAAAAAGTCAGACACAACTGAGTGACTGAACTGAACTGATCACGTTTTTATTTCACTCACTGAAGTCATTTATTAGAACTACTGTAATCATCACTACCTGTCAATAAAACCTCCTTAAATTCAGAGGCATGTTAATAAATTTCAGTTTTAACTGCTTCACAAACTCATCAACAATAACCCTTAAATGCCCAAACACTTCACAACTTAATATAAATGTGTTCCATATATAAACCTAACAGTGTAGTTACCCTTATAATTAGTTTTTATAATTAATTTTAGTATTATTTATAATACTCAGAGATGATGGTGCTGCCTCCATGCCCTTACGGGAGTGATGACAAGGATAGCAGGATTCGGTTGAGTAGTGTCTCCCAAACTCCACATCTGCCCAGAACAGAATGCGACTTATTTTCCAACAGGATCTTTGTAAAGAGTTAAGAATCTCAAGATGAAATCATCCTGGATCTTTGGTGGGACCTAAATCAAATGACTGGTGTCTTTGCAGTGATAAGTGAGAAGACCGAGAAGAAAGCACTATGAAAACGGAGGGCAGAGCAATGCAAGATGTGCCAGCAGCCACCAGTAGCTGAGAGACAGGCACTGGATGGCTCCTCCCCAGAGGCTCCAGAAGAACCCAGTCCTACCACCACCTGGATTTCTGTTTTCCTAAACAGCTAGGTACTAAATTTATGCTGTTTAAAGTGACCTGGAGTGTAGTGATAGCTCATGGCAGCCCTAGGAAACTAATACAACTACTAATTCAAGACTCCGCAAGCTCTATAAACAGTCTGGTTCTGGGAAGCAGTTAGCAGTTCTATCTTCAGCATCTTTTCAGCTCCACAACTCTTCACCCAGTTGGTTACGTGTCAGCCTGGTGAGTAATGAAATTCAGCAGCCAGCCATAAGTGTATTTGCTCCTTCCACTGCATAGTCGTCTTTATAGTACATAGATCTGTCATATTTCAGCTATCCTTCAGAACACCCTGGAGTTTTACCTACCTAGTTTGTAATTTCCCACTTCATGTTGCAAACAGAAGTGCAGTAAATACTGCTTTCCACCCAGAAACCTAAGAAAGCTCCAAGACCTTGGCTGTCCCTGTTGCCCCTGTCCTGTGACCTGATGCTAGCTCTGGCTCATAGGTGATGCTGACTGAACTGTTTAAGTAGCTACTGCAAATCTGCAGGAGGACAAAAATCTGCAAACACTGTAAACTGTTACTTTCTCACAAAGATTAACACTGTATTGATGCCACTTTCAGTCTGCTAACCTCCAAAAAGATATAGAGGTCTTCCTGATGCAGTTTTCTTCTTCATCATCATCTATCAGCCCAAGCAGCAGCCAATTCAGGAAATGTTCCCGGCTCCATATCTCAGAAAGCAATCTTCAACTGCAAGTAGTCCCTTCATGCCAATGTATTTCAATGTCAGTCTACAGAGTCCTTAATCCTTCTAGAGATTTTGGCCATATTCTTTCTATATTCCTTTCTGCTGCCTTCCAAAACAGTTTACATTTGTATTATAAAACAGTGTAATATTTACAACCTCACCTGCAAGTTGCCAATTTCAACTTTTGATGCCAAATTTACATAGATAATCTGTGGAAACAAACTGCAAGATTTAAGTAAAATACTGCTCACCAAACAACTTAAACTTATTGGTTCTTTACCAGTACACCATATTCCAGTGCGCTATAAATATTTTTCATAAATGCTGCAATTACCTTGTGAATGGTTCAGTTGTATTTCATCATACCCGTTTATGTTAAAAGTGTTAACTTGTTGAATGTAAAATTTTACATAAACGGTTCTTTTAGTAAGTATATGCAAACCTACATGTGAATTGCCTTTTTAAAATGAATTTATTTTTCCTCATTTTTAGTTTGTAGTAATATTAAAATTGTTTTACAATCCCTGAGTATATGTATTAGATGGCTAGAGATGGTCAAAATAGAGCATTGAAAAATAACTAAACAGGAGCCACAGACTAGCTTTTTGACATAGCTTCTTACTCTCTTATCTATAGTAGAATAATATTTTCACTATTTCCACATGCTAATAAAAAAAAGGGTAAAACATCTATTCATATCTCAATTTTAGAAAAGTGTCAATAGATAATTCAGAGTTCAACTAGTCTTTGTTGGCTACTTGCTTACAAGAAAAATTCAACTATTATATAGTAGCAAAACAGAGAGAGTGGTAAAGAAACATATGCAGATGTAGTGAGCACAAGACATGATGAAACAAAACTAAAACTTGTAAATTTAGCTCAATGTAAACGAATGCATTCTAAAATAAAATCCAGGAGATGTAAGAACGCACTCTGAAAATTAAATGTAAACACTCATGAGTATATTTATTTAGAATGCCTCAATATTTCCTCATACATATACTAATTTATATGTCATGTCTATTCAAGAAAGAATTGATGCATACTTAGAATAATTATTTAAAATCATGTGATAATTCATGGTTTGTATTCCTGAACTGATTACTAGTGAACACGCAACACTGCAGGTCTATAATTGTTTCTTCAAGTTATCTGATAAAGTCAAAGATCATGTAGCACAGGCCACTCTGGGTTTCCTAGGGACTTAGTGGTAAAGAATCCACCTGCCAAGCAGGAGATGCAGGTTCAGTCCTTGGATCAGAAAGATCCCTTGGAGAAGGAAATGGCAACCCATTCCAGTATTCTTGTTTGGGAAATCCCATGTACAGAGAAGCCTGGAGGGCTACAGTCCATGGGAGTCACAAAAGAGGACACAACTTAGCAACTAAACAACAACACAAAATAGGCCATTCTAATGCCAAAAAACTAAGCAAGAAAAATGTTTCAAGTTATTATATTAATTTGTAAGCTTGATTTCTCCTGAAGTACCTCTCCTTGGCTCGTATTCTCTCTCTTGTGCACTCACAGGGCTGGTCTTTGTATGCTTAGCCATGATGTCTCCTCTGTGTATTCAAATTGCCTTTTCTTAGAAGGACAAAAATCAGACTGTATTAGCGCCCACCCTAAGGGTCCCATTTTAACTTAATCACCAGTTTAAGGGCCCTATCTCCATATACAGTCACATTCTGAGGCACGAGGTTAAACATATGAAGAGGTTCAACATATGAAGGGCTCCAACATATGGTGACAGAATTCAGCCCATAACAATATATTTTGTGTTCTTTATTGACCATTCAGTTAAACCAATATCCTATATGGTTGTATTTTCTTTTAACTAAATTATATTATAAATGCCACCCTCACCCCACTAATGTATCCTGTCAAATTATTTCATTGTATTGGCGGACATACACACTAATGTGTATATTTATAAAACTCTAGTATTTTACAGTTGATCTGAAATACCAAAATAATTATTTATCCTGAAAAACTATGAGATGCCAACGTTAGTCTTCATGACACAATGGTTCCAAAAATTATGTTAGCTGTGTTGTTACTTTTGTTACACAATATTTTTATATATTTACAATACACACTTAAAATATAAAATGAAGCTGAAATAATAACTAATACTGAATATCTAAAATACATATCCAACTTGCTAATACATTTTTAATTGTCATTTTTGTACATCTATAGCATAAAGAGGTTAATGGAAGACTTTGAAAATGCTTTCAGCTTGTTATAGCAGATGAATTGGAAATTTTCATACACTGTGCATTTCCAGGTGGCAGCCACCTGGAAATTAAGCGCTCTAAATGCTCACAGTAGGTGAACAAAAGACAAACATTCGGTATTTAGTAAGGCATTTATCATAAAATGTTGGAAAGTCATGAGGAATTGAAAACCAGGAGATGTATTTAACTGACAAATATTTGGGTCAGACCAAGGAATTACTAGCTAAAAGCAAACAAACAGTCTTAAAAGCAGAGAGGTCTATAAAATGGAGCAAACAAAAACTCAAATATAAAGCATCAAATAATGGTTGTGAGAACTGAAAATGTAGAAATGGAAAAAGTTAAAAAAAAAAAAAAGAAATGGGCAATCATTAAACCCGCTCTGAAAAGACACTAAATATTGCCCTCTTTCTGGAAGCTACTTCCTTTCTCAGTAGTTCCAGGAATAGTGTCTAACACAGAGTAGCAGTCCTTAAACAATGGTCTAAGACTTTCTGGAAAATCTAAAAATTTACCCTTAATGACAGACTGGAATACACAGACACTTAGGTGAGGCTCCCAGAAAGCAGCAGGAAGAAGCACCAAGGGAAAGAACATTTCCTGTAAGGTTCCTGACACAGGAGAGAGTGAGAGGCCTTTCCAGCACAGCAGCCACTCCCCACGGAAACTACCACGCATTCTCAGCTGAGGTGCTAAGGGCTGCAAAGAGTCACAGGAATGAGAAAAAGGAAATCAGAAGAAAGGAAGCCCAAGAAGGATTTTTTCAAGTAAATCAAATTTGGAGAGGAGACAGTAAGGGAGTCATAATCAAGAGCCACATTTACAGCAAAGGGTGATCTATACATTGCAACATAGCTGGAGACTGAAAAGTAAGCTGTTGGATATACAAGTGTGGAGCTTAGAAGGAAGTCTAGAAAAAAATTTGTAAGTCATTAATTTAATGATTCTATTTAAGCCTTTGGGGACTAAAGAGATCATCTAAGGAGAAGCTACAGGGAGAAAAAAAGGGAAGGACTCAGTATCAGCCCAGTAATAACAGCACTACTGAAAAGGTGTATAGAAGAAGTCAAATACGTGAGAAGAAAAGGGAGGAGTCAGTTGGGACAGAAGTCAGACGAGGGTAAGGTAACTGGAGCTACACCAAGACAGAACCACACCTCGGACCAGCAGCAAGACAGTCTATAGTTCCTGACACGGGAGTCACACAGCATGTGCTTGTCAAATGAGTGAATAAGTGAGTTACAAAGCACATTAGCGTGGCATCTCGAGAATTCCGGGTTAGTAGCAGTAGTAGTAGTAACAGTAGTGTTAGTCGCTCAGTCACGTCCGACTCTACGACCCCATGGACTGTAGCCCACCAGGCTTCTCTGTCCATGGAATGCTCCAGTTAGTACTGGAGTGGGTTGCCATTCCCTTCTCCAGAGGATCTTCCTACCCAGGGATCAAACCCAGGTCTCCTACATTGCAGACAGATTCTTTACCATCTGAGCCACCAGGGAAGAGCTATAATACCCTAAAAAGACATGGGTTCAACAAGGAAATTGTAAATTTACCTTGGTATTATTTTAATACATTTCAAAATCCCCAAAGTTTGCTCATATTTTCTAATCATTACTAAAATATCATTCCAATTTAATGATGAAATTATTGTGAAATAATCAGTAACACCATCATGGATTACAGTTCATTAATTTCAACTGTTTAGGCCAGGGGAAAATGTATCCAACCCTTAGAAATCCATAAAGGAAAGAAATATTACAACGGTATACAGAAATACAATAATGACCCAAAATATTTTCACTGAAATACAACAGAAAAGCTGTAAGCCATTATCTTTTAGCAGAGAAGCAGCCCTAATGAAGTAGATTCTTGAAAATTGTCATACGGGTAAGCTCATTAGTTGTAATGAAAGTTCTCCCTGCTGATCCAGGAGTATCTAATGGCCAGGATTTGTTGTGTCTCAAAAACAAAGATACTTTTTAATTCATGTGATAGCTCATTGAGGAGACTTCAAATATGGAAACTTTCAAATGATGATATAAAATACAAGAGTACGAAAACTTTCCAAAGCAAACATAGACTCATTTCATCTAAAACATTATATTTGTTCCTCTAAAATCTCATCCATTAATAAGGTAATACAATCATAAAAAGAAATTAGGCGCAACAATCACCTACACTATAAAAAAAATTTTCTCAGTGACGGCTTTTCTATTTCAAATATGAAGTCGGCTGCTCCCCATGAAACTCGTTCACGGTATCTGCTGACCCGTACACATATGCATGCCTCTACTGTAACAGATGGAAACTAAATCCTTCAAGGCCCCAGAATGCCCCCACAGAAACACCGAAAGAGAAAGCAGAAGAATCTCATTACCAAGTTGCAACTCTGCAAGCAAGCCCTTATGAAAGTTAAACATTTCTCAAAAGCAAAATGTAATATTTATACTGGATTTTTAGCACAGTCAAATGAGTCAAAATAGATAAATGATATTTTGAAAGCTTAATTCATGGCAAAAACTGTTAGAAAATAAGTTTTACCGCAAAAAATACATCTGAGAACTCACATGGTGGCACAGTGGATAAGTATCAGTATGTCAAAGCAGAGGACACAGGCTAGATTCTGTTCTGGGAAAGTTCTGCGTGCCTCAGGGGCAATGAATTCTGCACACCTAGAGCCTGCGTTCACAACACGAGAAGGCACCTCAGGGAGAGAGGCCCGCACACTGAGACCAGGAGCACTCCCAGCCTGCCACAACTAGAGAAAGCCCAGATGCAGCGAAGGAGACCCAGCACAACCCCAATAAAGATGTAAGTAAAAACTTTATTTTTAAAAAAGGACATCTGAAAGAGAAGCATATTTCAGATGATTGTTCAGTTTTAGAACTAGTAGAAAAGATGGTGTAGTGACCAGAAATCCAAGCTGCTATTATCAGAAAAGGCCTACACTGATTTAATTCTTTTTAAAGACCTAACGCTGGTATAAGCTGTTATAATAACTACTCAACCATCTTTTCCCCAGAAAAAGAAATTCCTCCATACTTCAAGGCACTTGGTAACACTTTTTCCTCTGTTACTTATCAAGCTTAATGTTCACAAAGAAAACCCACTTTCAATTCTTTTTCAACCTGTATACTCAAATCTTATTTCAAAATTTCAGAAAATTTGTTTTAAGAACATTATCATCCCTGAATTAATGAACTTAATCACTGAAAAGCTATTCTGAGTATGAGTGAGTCGATTTTAATGTTTTTCTTTTCTTCTCTGTGCTCTTTTGCTCAATCTCACACTGATTATTATAAGAAAATTATTTGGATTATTTTCCCTTCTTAAATTCCCTTAAAACACTTACACTTAGACATACAGACATTATCTTCTTATGCCAAGAACATTTTATGGAAGCACAGGTGCAAACTAAGGAATAATCCAATGTCATTAGAATATTAGACTGCAAGAGAGAAAAGTTTAAAATTTACTTTATGTGTTAAAAAAACAGTTTCCAACTTTTTTTTTTTTTTTGCAACAGCTGTACGAGATATATACTTGAAAGAAATATATATCTCAGGAAAACATGTGAAATAATTTCTCATGCAATTACATGCCTCTCTGCAAAATAAGTGCTACAAACCCCATTTTATAGAAAAAATAGTTTCACAGGAGTATAAAATGATACAAGTGATTTTAAAAAGAAATATTCACTATAATGCAGGAAAAAAAAAGTATTCTTCTTTAAGTTGATAAATAACCAGTGGCCTACACATAAAGAATATAGATACTCTCCTGGTCCAAATGAAGTATCATCCAAAATATATATCCATACATTTGTATATATTCATATACATGTGTACTCATACATTCATTTTTTGAGTCAAGTTTTTTCCCACAGAAATGATTTGATATACAATCTAGATTCTTCAGATGATCAAAAAATTGCCTAAGTCATATTCAAGGCAAATATAAATATCAATAAGGCCTATCCTTTCTCTGATCCTTTCTATAACCAGACATAAATCCACAATGGGGATAAGAAGGTTAGAACCTGGGGCTTTAGAGAGGAGTGACTGGAATCTCTGGCAGTTTGGTACCTGCAGGAGCAAAGGAAGATAGAGATTCAGAATTCAGGCCAAGGGGACACTGCCTACAGGCGCCTAGCTCAGACTCACTCATCCCAGGTGTCTGGAAGAGACACTCGTGCAGGCCACAGGGCGGGGCTCAGCAGAGCTGGGCTGTAGGTGTTCACGAGCTCCCAGCTTCTGAACAGAGGGTCTCATTACCCAAAGAAACTAAACTCACAGCTGCAGAAATGACAATTCATAAAGTAAATATCCTATAACTTTCTAATTTTAAAATGATGCATTCAGTATGAAAACACTGTGACAAAGAGGCAAGTACATTCAAATAAAAGGCATTATTTTCTATACCAAGTTAAGACCCAGAATATGAAAATGTTTTCTATAAAAGCACAAACCTTTACTAGCTTTGTCCAAATGTCCCAAATCATCCACAAAATTCAGGATATCAGGATGCTTTTCTTCACATATTTCCACAAGAAAATGAAGAAGTGTTGTTTTCTGATCTGCTGATTTTGTGTCCTTTAGCTAAACAGAATAAGAGGGAGACAAAAATATAGAGAATCAAAAATATTTTGATAGTCTTTTTATTTAAATAATGTTAATCCTGCTTTTTTATAGATAAGAAATAAATCAGTTCTAAAACTAGTTAATGCTGTTTTTGAAAGCCAATGTTTAAACACTTGAAAAGCTACTTATCATATATTGTTCTTTGGTCTAAATCATTAATATTTCCTGTAAAGAAGGAATAAGCTTAATTCAATCTAGTATGCAATATTTCATGGGGGGAAATCTATGGTAAAATGCTCAGGAAAACAGGACAACTTAAGAATCTATATAATATTAGTACTTGAAGCAGCCTCACACACTTGTTCATTTTCTCATTTGGCACATATTTATAGAACGCCTGCTAGATACTACAGGAGTTGGAGATGGAACAACAAATAAGTCGTCCCTCAGGAAGCCATTTAGTGTGGAAAAAAAAAAAAAGAAAATATATATTTCTTCCTATGTGATGGAGAGTACGGTAAAATTAATCTCACAGTGCGCCTAGGAGGACAGGGTACCTGAACTGAACAGCAGCAGACAGGAAGTGGCATGCGGCGCAGGAGCAAAGCCAAAACCTCAAAGGCACAGTATCAGAGCATTTGAATAAGACCAAAGATGAGGAAGAAAGTGGCACTTGAGAGGAGTCTAAGTGACTCCAGAATAAAAGTGTATGTTGGGAGGAGAGGGAAGCAGAGAGAGTAGAAAGAAGTCTGAGAAGGAAAAAGCCAGAAAATTAAAAGAAAGGCAGACCATTCTGTGGATAAAGAATTCTGATCCCTAAGAACTGGGAGGTTTTTAAGTAGATGAGAGATAATCAGGCGTACATTTTAGAAAGATCCTTCTAGCACAATATGGATAAAAGATTAGAGCAAGGGTAGTAAGCACAGAGCACAAAGAATGATTTTAAAGCTGCAGTAATAATCCAGGCAGTGAAAGAAGACAGACTGCACTGCGGTAACGCCTTCGGCATGAGATAAGGGGACGAGGTGGGCACGGACCCACACGTGACGCCATTCACCAAAGCTGAACAGGGAGGGCGAGGAGAAAGGCCTGGGAGGGACAGAGGGAAAGGACTGCTTCAGTTTGGGACAAGGGAGCTTGAAGCTGCTGAGTAACATCTAAGTGCAGACGTTGGGAAAGGATGCAGATGTATGTAAGTGTAGCACAATCTTTCATTATATTTCACTTCTTAACCTATTTTTCATTATAGCTGACTAAGTTTTTCAGGCATGTTTTTCCTAATCATTTGTAAATATGAAATTTAAAAATTATACATACACTGTATATCTGCTTCTGTACTGCATGGACATCTAGGCTTTACACAAAAAGACTGTAAGACAGGAAAGACAATTTTGCTCCCTAAGAACCAACTTTTTATCCCTTGAGGTTGATAAACTGTAGAGAATACTTAGTTAGAATTTAGAGCCTGGAACATTCTAGGAGTACAAGTTTGTGAGCTCTTGCTCTCCAAAGCTAAAGAAACACAAATAAGCATATAAAATAAAAGGAAGGAGAACAGGGCCTTGAAGAGAAGACCAGGAGGGACTGACCCTAAACCAGAGAGACCAGGCTACAAACCAGGTATGAACAGTGGTCAGCTTGGGTTTTGTCGGTGGTGAGTGTACGGGGTACCCAGTGAAGAGGCAAATATACAACCTGGTAGTGTTCCCTATGAATGAGTACTGAACCAGATCAGATAAATACTAGGCAGGAAAAAATCAGGATTTAATTTAGAACTGTTGAGATTCCTGCTATACTTAACTGCACAGTCCTACTTACTTGCTTCCTTTTCAAAAATTTCCTACTTTAATATATATTAAATCTATGGTTTCTCCAGTAGTCAT
>SJYA01007985.1:0-17333 GCA_006410615.1 Neotragus moschatus | reverse complement strand
CTGCCGTCCTAAACCCCTGGATGATGTGAATCTTGGTAATCTAGGTGCAGTACTTGAGAGGCAGCCCCATTTGTTAATTGAATTGGGCCCAGGTTGTCAGGAAATACATCCTTTATCACATTGTTTTCGCTCCCGAGTTAAAAGATTAGGACCGTGTATGAAGAACTCTCTTAACCTCCAGGTAGAAACTGTTACCCATTTCACAGATGAGGAGATTGAGTGGTGACTCGTCCAAGGTCACACAGCTGGGACTCCTGAAGCCGGGAGTCCAGCCACCCGGGGCTCTTAATCACGAGCTTATAACTCGTTATTAGAAGTACTGGCACATTTTGGAGCTATTTGGTTGTAATGACTTAGGGTTGTATCCACCTATAGTGTTGGCGTGGAATTAACTTTCGTGGTTTGCAGAAGCGAGGCCCCCTAAATGAAACTTAATTTGTTACCTTTCCCCCACCCCCCAACTCTGAAGAAAACTGTGTAGACAATTTTTGAATGAAGGAATTAAAAAGTAGTTTGTTCTACGTTTGGTTCCTCACACTTAATTATAGTCATCACTTAAGTATTGATGAGTCATAAGAAAGTTTTGTGCAAAGTTATTTTTGGTTATTTTTTATCTTTGGATACTTAGATTTTCCCTGGGAGTCCTTACACATTACATGTACGAAGTATGTAAGAATGGATATACGTAATATTTTGAATTGGGGGCGTTTAAATAATTAAGTGGAGTTACCTTTAGCTTTGTAAATTTCCCACATCTTGATTAGTTACTTTAAGGATAATTTTTTTCCTGATATAAATATTAGACCAGAACTAAAATTTTATGTGGTAAGATTTTAAACTGAAGAAGATAGTTTCAAGGAAACTGTTATGAAAAGTTTTACTCAAGTTGTATTAAGATTTTTAATAGATGTAGGACTTGCACTTAAAGTACCCCATTGGTTTTGGAGGATTTGCTTTGGAGTAGCAATAGTGTTGATGGTGGCTGTCCAAATTCATTTAGACTTCAAACCTTGCCAAAAAGTTAAGGAGTTCTGTCGGTGTCTACACCAAACTGAAAAACTGAGTACAGAAACTTCCTGAGAGGCATAAGCTCAGAAATTAAATCTCCTAGAAAGAGGAATCCCTTCTCTTTCTGTAAAGTGAAGGCTTTCCTTTGAAATCTAAAAAAGATAAGGATTTGAGTAGAATTGAGCAAAGTGAATGGTCGTTATTGGTAGGGATGGGAGATGGACTGTGAAATCTAGTGAGATCTTTGTTTTTGTTCACAATATGGAATTTAGGTTTAAATTTAGGATCTTAAATTTCTTTTAAAGACATTTTGGTGGGACTTACTGGAAATGTCACACACATACGTAACTGTGTCCTAGGGATTGAGACATTTAGTCCAGCCTTTTAAGATCACTAACATTCAAAATAAATGAAAATATTCCATTGTAATGCAGTGTCTTGTTTGGGAATGTAGATTAAAATAAGAGCAAACCCAACCTTGGGTTAGAATTTTTTCCTCCACTAAAATATTGTCTGATGTCTGCCCCTGAGTTTTATTTATGTGGAGTTTTTGTGTTTATGGTTTAGAGATGTGGGAGTGGGGAGTGGTAAGTGCAGCAACTGGTATTTAAAGAATTTACATAGGTTTTTATAGCCCCACGATTATCTGTGAAAGCAAAATTGAAGATAACTTGTTATAATGCATGACTAGTGTGACCTTTGGCACACATTTTGTTTTGAAACTATACAAAGAAAGGAGATGCTAATTTATATGGAATCTTGGATACTACCTGAGAACAAAAACAAGCAAAAAACTTTGAAGTTTGGGATGCTCAGGGATGTTTTCACGTGTGTGTTTATTGTTGGCAGCTATACAGTCATGGGGAGAAAATTTGAATGGAAATAACTTTGTTGTGAGTGAGAAGAGAATTGTCTTATGCATGCTGTTAAAAACTAAATAGAAGAGGGGACTTCATCCGTGACTTTCTTCTTTGTCATAAGATGTGTGTCAAATTTTCTTTGCTTTAGCATTTGCTTTCTCTTGTTTCAAAGAACTTGCACATTTCTTACCCTCACACCCCCACACCCAAGCAGTTTCTCTTTTCATCCGCCTGAGAAAAAATTTAAACATGTGAAGTCAACAGTGCCCCAAACTTCCAGAGTCTTTATGAAGAGATTGACTCTTCTCTCCCCAAAATTCTGCTACTGAGAATTTTGTTGTATTCCTATCAGTAACTTAAACTGTGAGCTAAGAACCCCTAGTTCTGTTTAGTTTTTTGGTGGTTTTACCTCCAGATACTTGTGTGTATTTTCTGTTTAGAAGTAAAGATACTTCTTGAAACTATCAAACATGGGCCCCTGAAACTTGACACTAACACACTAACATTGCCCAAAGTGAAACATGTGACTTGATTACTTTTGTATGAGCACCTTACATATAGTCAGTGGTTAGGCTTTTTAAAAGACTTCTTACTATGTATTATTTCGGCCACTGGGCAATGTTTTCATGGTTAGAGAAATTACGATAATCCATAACCCAAAGCTGGCACAGTTTTGGATTAAAATTTTGGTGAGGGGAGGTTACAATTTGTGTTTAATTACTTGGGAAAATCATCAAATTATTTTAAATTACCTAAAATTTCTCCCCAGTTGCCCCTAAATAAAGAAATCATTCAAAATCTTGCCTTATATTAGTGTTATAATGTAAAGCTAGAGCTGTAAAGGTTACCATTGGTTATGTGAAGTGAAATGTTGACATCACGTGACTACAGTAATTAAGGTTCTTATTAGGTAATTAGAGACAAGTCTCATCTCCTAACCTAGTGGCTGCTGGTCTTAGTTTCATTTTTTGGTATATGAAAACAAGATGACTTGGAAACACAGCATTGTATAAACTGGCCAGACGTTTGAAATAGGTTATGCTTTTACTTTGAAAACCTTCTTCTAGAGTTGCATAGTGAGATAGAATTCCTCATTGGAGATAACTTACAGTACATTGAACATCTAAAATAATGTGGTTCCTTGTAGGCACACATTTTGCTGATATAGAACCATTTAGGCTTCTTAGCAATTGATTTTTTCTCCCAGAGCTATGCACCCTCTCTTCTAGAAGGTGACTTTTAAAAGTTCGTAGTACTGTGAAGCTTTTGCTTGTTTTAATTTTTTATTGTTTGATGGACATGTGCCCATATCTGATACGTGATGCATAATAGTTTAGAATGTATCTATACTCTTGAGTTATTTGTCATTTTATTGCCCTGTAATTTAATTGCTTGTTTAAGTTGCTTTTGCGGAGAGGTGCTTAGTGAACTGGTTTAACATGGAATGAAACTGGTTTTAGCATCAATTCTGTTTTAAATAACATCCCTATTCATTAAATAGTTCTCTTTCTTTTTCTATATAAAATTTTTACTGACAAGAGTTGATTTTTTGTTTTGTTTTCTGAATATTTGTGGTTAAGGTTGACATTTTAGCACATACATTTGGGTAAGGAGATGCTCAAATGTGAGGTCTACTCCAAATCTGCTTATTACAGAGGCAGAGATAGCGGCTGAGGAAGCATGGCATCTGTGGAGAGCGTGCTGGCCTGTGAGGCGGTACGGGGCAGAGCCGCCAGAGTCAGGCAGGCTTGGAACCTGAACCAGTCCCGCCCCTCGCGGGCACCGTGGAGCTAAGGCCCAGTGGTTTTGCTTGATATCCATTTCTTCATCTGTAAGATGGGCTGGTGATCCTTACCATGGGGTGCTTGTGAAGACTGAGATAACAGACAGACATTTCTTCTCCTTTCTCTTCACTGACACCCATCCTTACGGTCTCAACGTAAATGCTACTTTACCCAAACTCGGGTCTAAGTACGATCCCTTGGCCATGCGTTCTTACCAGTGGCTTTTTTTTTGACAGCCGTAACTAAAAGTAACCGTACAGTTATTCATAGGTATGCATATGTGTGGGCTTCCATGGCAGCCCAGTTTCTAAAGAATCTACCTGCAATGCAGGAGACCCAGGTTTGATCCCTGGATTGGGAAGATCCCCTGGAGGAGGGCATGGCGACCCGCTGCAGAATCCTTTCCTGGAGAATTCCATGGACAGAGGAGCCTGGGGGGCTGAGGTCCATGGTGTCGCACAGAGGCGGACGCGACTGAGCGCTGCGCTGAGTGCATGTGTACCTGTATTCTCTCACTGTCTGTCTCTGCCTCGTGCTGTTAAACTGTGAGGTCTGTCTGGACAGGAGTATCCGTATCTCCAGTGCCTGTAGTGCCTGTGCTGGGCACAGAGCAGCAGTAGACGGACATGCATGTGCACAGAGGGATGGTGAGGAGCCTGTGTGCTGAAGCCCAAGCCTGTGCAGTCGTGGGCAGAGTAGCTTCAGAGCTTTAGAATGCTGTATGCCGTGCTCGCTTCGGCAGCACATATACTAAAATTGGAACGATACAGAGAAGATTAGCATGGCCCCTGCGNAGGGATGGTGAGGAGCCTGTGTGCTGAAGCCCAAGCCTGTGCAGTCGTGGGCAGAGTAGCTTCAGAGCTTTAGAATGCTGTATGCCGTGCTCGCTTCGGCAGCACATATACTAAAATTGGAACGATACAGAGAAGATTAGCATGGCCCCTGCGCAGGGATGACACCCAAATTCGTGAAGCGTTCCATATTTTTTTAGAAAAAAAGAATGCTATATGCCGACTGTGCGTAAGCCCTAGCTGCCCTTGCCAGGATTTGAAAAATGTGAAATGAGATACTCTAATGAGATGCTTTTCAACTTTACTGAGTTGGTAATTAGCTATTATGTAATATTTATTAGTAACTTAAACTTTCTGTATGCGTTAGTTAGAACACAAGATTGGGCCCATGTTCTGACTACAGTGGCCTACATGCTGAGTCTCTTTCTCACCTAAGTCATCTAAGGCTGATGTGGCAGCTCCAGGATACAGGGGACCTTGGATCCTTCTGTCTTGTTTTCCTGTGTATAATGGGACCCCATGGCCCCTGCAGTTCAAGACAGCTTGCCACCACATTCACGGTCCAGGAACAGGATGGGGGAGAGAACAACCCTTCTTTAAAGATGAACCTGGAAATTGCATAGGTGACTTGTTCACACCTGTTGGTCGGAACTTCGTCAGGTGGCCCCATGTAGCTACAAAGGAGGCTGGTATATGTGGTCATCAGTAGCGTGACTGATTGTCTGCCTGAAAACCTGTTTTTACTGATGAATAGGAGAATGGGGGATTATGAAGCGTTGCCTGTCACTCAGATGTTTTGGAGGAAACTCAACAGAGATGAACTTTGGAAAGACAGCTTATTGCACTAATTAATGTTTATATTCCATATTTGCTTATTAATCATTTGAACTATGGTGTGTAAATTGAAATAGACTATCAGTACTTAGTATATGTAGTCAGATTAGAGTTAACATAACTAAACTTATAATAGTGAAGGAATTTGGAATCTCATATCACATTTTATTGAAGGTATTTTCTGATAGAAACATGATTCTCGGTTGCTGTAACTCATATGTAAACAGTATTTGAAGCCTAGGCCTTTGGGTCTCATTTTAGCAGTCCCATGGGCCATTTTGTGTGTATTTGTGTACATAACCTCAGCAAGCAATACTAGGAGAGTGTGATTCAGTATTGCAGGATCTTGTCAGGTTTTCAGTAAGTGTTTGGGTCACTGAAGTTGTAGCGATCATAGCAGTGATATTTAAACATTTACTGTCCAGTGTCTTGTTCTTTTTTTTCTGTGGGTTTGACGGAAGAGGAAGGTCTAGGATTCCTTTGAACTAGCCTATAATTAGGTCAAGTAGAGACCTGAGGAACTAATGAGCCTCAAATAGTTTTCAGGAGAACTTGTCAGAGTTGTGGGACTCCCCAGCACCAGACTTCTTTCTGAAGGTTTGAGTGATGCGCTGGACTCCACTGTCTTAATTGGGACTGCAAGTATCTCTGATGCAGTAGAAACATTTTGAGAAACATTGACATAGTTCGTTTCTCATCTTAGAGGAGGAAATGGATGCACAGAAATGAAATGACTAACCAGTGCCTCAGAGTAAGCAGGTCGGGGGTGGGGGCTAGCGCATGTTTTCCCGACTCTTGGTTCTTTGTTCTTTCCCCAGAAGAGAGGCAGGAGAAGAGTACAACTGCATATTTTATTTTATAGGAAGCTCTGTCATTCAGATATGTTGCTATTTATGTGTGAGCTCATTGCTGTTGAACGGCTGGCTCACTTCACTGTCTTCTGAGCCTCTTAGAAAAATACTGAGTTGGTTCCACAAATATTTATAGGTGGAAAGTTGAGGTTTTAAGTCAAGTATCATTAGTGTTGGTGTGTTAGGGTAGATGAAAGGGATCATTCCCTTCCTTTTCAGCTGATTCACTTGCCATTCTCACCGTGGAATTCATACTGTAGATTAAGGCAAGAGCTGCTGGATCCCCTAATTTAAAATGGAAATGTTCCTAGGGAAATAGCCTTCATCTGTTATCAGGTTAACACTTCATCAATTAGCTGCTGTCATTTTAAACGTTGGAGATGAGCACCCACACTAATAAAAGAGCTTTTGGGAAGAGGAGGGAGGGTTAGGGCACAGTGCCCTTGTCCAAGGAGAATGACGGGCCTGTTTGAGAAGTGTCTGCTTGTGATGTGGCCCTGGCTTGGTGCTCAGAGGCTTCTCTGGTGGCTGAGGTTGGTAGCGTTGGGCTGGCCCTTGCTGGCCGGTCATGGTTGGTCTTGGGACCGTAGATAATTTGTCGAGGCCCTCTGGGCTTGATTGAAGTAGTCATTGGAGTAGGAGTGTCCTCTTTGTGCTTTCTCATCTGTTTAGGACTCCTGTTTGAGCAGTCTTATATCAGACTTCAAAGGTATCATTTTAATCTGGGGAATTTTAGTTTTTAAAGATCAACAAGTTTTTTATTTTCATGATTAAAAAAAGATGCAGCCCTATAGAGTGAATGGTGTCACCCACCCCCAGCCCTCCCTGCCTGTGCTCCATACGTTAACAGCTAGTTTTTCCTACCAGACGTGTTCTGGACGTATATATGTAAACACGTATATACGTATATACACGAGTGTCACAGAACATGGGCAGCAGAGGATGAGGTGGTTGGATGGCAGCACTGACTCAGTGGGCTTAGACTTGAGCAAATTTCGGGAGACAGTGGAGGACAAAGAAGCCTGCTGTGCTGCAGATCATGGGTTTGCNCGTGTTCTGGACGTATATATGTAAACACGTATATACGTATATACACGAGTGTCACAGAACATGGGCAGCAGAGGATGAGGTGGTTGGATGGCAGCACTGACTCAGTGGGCTTAGACTTGAGCAAATTTCGGGAGACAGTGGAGGACAAAGAAGCCTGCTGTGCTGCAGATCATGGGTTTGCAAGGAGTTAGCGATTGAACAGCACCACATGACAAAACTGTATGTTTAGTGTGATCCCGGGTTTTTTTTTTGAAGTGTGACATTGTGTATGTGTACAGTCTATGTACTTAAAAAACAAATGGGGTCTTGCTAAGCATGCAGTTTTGCAACTTAAATGTCTTGCTCTATCTTGGAAATACTCCTGTGTCAGGTGGTAGAGTTTCCCTGTATTTTTTTTTTTTAACAGTTGGGAAGTATTTGATGTTATGGATGCAACACAATTGAGTCAATCTCCATTAGAGAGAATTTAATTTTCCCCCCTATTTTTAGAAGTTTTTTAAAAGAATATTTTATTTTTGGCTGCGCTGGGTCTTGGTTGCGGCTTGCAGACTTTCTCTCGTTGCAGGGGCTACTCTTCGTTGCTCCAAGGCATGTGGAATCTTACTGGTCCAGGGACTGAACCCATGTCCCCTGCATTGGCAGGTGGGTTCTTACCCACTAGACCCCGGGAAGCCCATACTTTTGCTATTTTTAAATAATGCTGCAGCGTACATCCTTGTACATGTAACATTTTTTGTCAGCGTTAGCCAGAGGATACATATTTATAAGAGAAATTGTTTGTTCACCAGGTATATGTACGTATGACTATGTTTTGCCAACTGTCTTTTAAAAAGTAGCACCAATTTATACTTCAGTAGCAGTGTCTAAGAGTGTGTAGTTTCCCAAATCTCAAAAACACTGGCATTATTCAAGTTTTAAATCTTTTGTCAATTTAATAGGTGAATGGTGCAGTCTAGTTGTTTGAATTTGCACTTGTTAAAGAATTTGAGCATCTTATGGTATACTGTAAGTCTTACACCTTAACAAAATTTTCACTCTGATATTTAGTTAAAATTGTTTTGTGATGTTTCTGTATTGTTGAATGAAAGATGATATTCTTATAAATTGTAAATACTTTGATAAATTATAAAAGGTGAGTCTTGTTCCTCTTCAACTGAGGATACTATTGCCTGTCCTCTGTAAGATATGTGAATTGTGGAGGTAGAAGCTTTCACCACAAAAGTGAGTAAGGTTTGGTGACCTCAGCTGTTAAGTTTTGAAGTAGTTGTGTGTATACCAGCAAAACTAGGACAAAGAAGATGATGACTGCTAACACTTAGTGTATTCTTAACCACTAGGCCACTAGGGAAGTCCTGACGCAGGACTCCAGGTTTTGGAGATAGAAAGGAGAGAATTCAACTTTGGTGGCAGTATAGTAAAGCTCTTGAGGAGTCAAACGATTGATTGGCTTGATGCGAACAGTTGAGAATATTTCCTAGTAAGGTCCTGAAGGAACAGTGGAAGAACAGAAGAGAGAATTACTGTAATTCAGTCCTTCTGTTAGTCAGAGGTGGAAATAACTTGTTGTTCATTTGCTCGGTCCTATCCAACTCTTTGTGACCCCGTGGACTGCAGCACACCAGGCCTCCCTGTCCATCACCAGTTCCTGGAGTTTGCCCAGACTCATGTCCATCGAGTTGGTGATGCCATCCAACCACCTTATCCTCTGTTGTCTCCTTCTCCTCCTGCCTTCAATCTTTCCAGGCATCAGGGTCTTTTCCAGTGAGTCAGTTCTTCGCATGAGGTGGCCAAAGTACTGGAGCTTCAGCTTTAGCATCATTCCTTCCAAAGAAATCCCAGGGCCGATCTCCTTCAGAATGGACTGGTTGGATCTCCTTGCAGCCCAAGGGACTCTCAAGAGTCTTCTCCAACACCGCAGTTCAAAAGCATCAGTTCTTCGACTCTCAGCTTTCTTTATGGTCCGAGTCTCTGATCCATACATGACTCCTGGGAAAACCATAGCTTTGACTAGACGGATCTTTGTTGACAGGTAGAAATAATGTAGTGCCGTTAAAAATGAGCTACAAAATGGGGCAGTGGGGAGAGGCAGCATTGGCAGCAGTGACCCTGGAGAGGAAGCGGTGTCCCAGCTCATGGGCTGAGAAGTATGGAGCAGTTAAATGTGTGTGTTCAGTTTATTCTGAGTAGCTTGGTATTTTCCTGAAAAATACCACATTCATTCTGTTATTTTTGCGTATTTTCTTATTGGGAGACCAGTCGTCTAAAAATCATTTACTGAGTGCCTGTTGGGCGCCACACGTGGCCCTAGGGCCGGGGATCAGTGGCCGCGCCATGTGCGCTGGGGTGCGGTTGGCTCTCACAGCGGGTTATGGGCTCAGTCTAGGGCAGACGGGCGTTTTCATTAAAGGGAGCACAGTCTATGAAGTGGAATGTGATTCAGTGGTGCTTTTGGAAGGTCAGAAATTTTGTCTACTTTTAAAAGACCCTGTGACAGTTTAACTTTATTTGGTATAAGTAGGACTCCTGTCTTAAAGACAAATACTGTCTGCTGAAAAATTTGTTCTTATTTGATCATTTCCCCATGAAAAAGAACATTTGTCACCGCAGTGGTGTGTTTTACTTCATCTTTACATCAAACACGTTTATTTTTGGTACATATTACTTCTGTGGTACAAAATATTGCTTCATTAAAGTTTTCCAAAACAGCAACGGTAGTAAAATTATTAGGATCCCAGCATATTTTGCAATCTAATTTCACTTTTTGAATTTCCCTATAGTGGTTCTGTGGTATGGTTCAAAATGTCAGTAGAACTAGGTAAACTTACCTAGGAATTGGCCTGAAGGCCCATCGTTACTCAGCAGTATTGGAATCAGCTATGCAAAGGAGAGAATTTGAAGACAAGTTTTACGATGCATGGGATATGTTTGAAAGAAGGCTATTTGCTGAATAAGATAGACATTTGAAATAAAGGATATGGGCATGTAGGAAAGGTCAAGAAATAAAATTCAATAGAATGGATAGGGATGAAAGAGGGATTTGAGCAAATGAATGCGCAAGAATTCTTAGTACTTAAATCTGTCTCCCCGCCCCCCGGCCAAAACCTCTTCAGTAATGTGTTGTGACTTCCAGGATGAAGACCACACTCAGGACCCGGTGTCTGGATGCTGTGGCTCCAGCTGACTTAGGCAGTCTTGTCTCCCATGCCTTGGGATCCATGTCTTTGGATGTCTGCTTCTGGGCCAGCCATCATCCCTTTTCTTTTCGTTAACTTCTTTTTCTCCTTCATTTTCAGTTCAGTTATCACTCTTGTCAGGGAAAGCAGACCCCCGCCCCAGTCACCTCTTCTTTTTTAATAACTCACGTTTTCCTGTCCTTTTCTTTCACACGTTTATCACAGCTGGTAGTTTTTTTAGTGCTTGTTTTATTCATCCCCTCCAGAGAGCAGGGGCCGTGTTATTTTGCACACCTCTACCCACTGCTGCCCCCGCCCTGGCCCCCACCCCGGCCCCAGCCATTGAAGGCATTAGCAAGTCTTTGCCATATATGGCGAGTACTGAAACAGTGAACTACATTTTGATGTTGGTCTCAAGGACTGAATGATTGCATAAGGGGAATGTGCATTTGGAGTAAGAGTTGAACAGGGCATGTAGGAGCTTTAAAAAAAAAATGACCCTTTAAAAAGATTAGATTAGAAAATTATGTAGCCAGTAAAAAGACCAAGTTACTTACTCATGGATTAGTTTAACAAGTGTGTATGAAGTAGCAACACCTACTAGCTCTTAGAAACTTGGCATTGTATGATGTAGTGGAAGGATGGTGCCCTCTTTATTAAAGGAGTACATAATTTTAGTAGTTTATTGAAGTAGATACAGTCCTTAGTGGTCATTTGGAGTGATCATTTGGAGTTTTATATTGTGGACAGAACCAACCTGGCTCTTTATAATTTTTAGCCAGCAAAGTACGGTTCATTCAACAGTTACATCTGGAAAGTCAGTCCAGCATCAGCAGTAGGTGTCAGGTTCACATTTAAAATAAGCTCTAGCTTTGATGTCATTTAAAAAGTGATGGAAAGGTAAAGAAAGTAGTTTGTTTGGATACTTTTTGGCTTTACTTTTCCTTCACAGAACAAGAATGATTGAGGGAAAGTTCATTGTATGGATGGATTTTCAAAAGAACTGACTCTTCTAGTTAGGAAACGAGGCTTTTGATCTTGTCAGGTGAATCATCTTTTTAAAAGCTTAAAAGGGATTTGTCTTAAAGTAGTTCTGAAATCTTTCTCAATGACTAGTTTCTGTAGTAAATATTTAGAAAAGCAAATATTCAGATTTTATTTTTTTGGCTCTTTGCCTGGGCCCATGCCAGTCCCTTGGGACATAGCTGTGAATCACATGGACATACATGGTACCTGCTCTCGAAGCTCTTCAATAGTTAAGAGCTCATTCAAGAGAACGCTAATAAAAGGAAACATGGCTTGATGCTGCCAGCCAGCCAGCCGTCCCATTGTCCATCTGTTTATGTATTCCTTCAACTTAGTTTTGGTGGCAACATGTCTTTAAGCTTCTTGTTGCTTTATTTCTGGTAACATAGAGACTAATTTGCAATGCAGGGAAGTAAATTTGCTTAAGATTAATCAGAGTATTTAATAAAGAACCCAGTGAACAGTTAAAGGCCCTGAAGTTAAACATTGAGAGAGAAAAGAAGAAGGCACATAGGACTTCGATAACCTGTTACTTGAGATAGATGAAAGTTCTGGTACTCTGATGGCTGTATGGCATCACTGATGCAGTGAACATGAACTTGGGCAAACTCCCGGAGATGGTGAGGGACAGGGAGGCCTAGTGTGCTGCAGTCCACGGGGTTGCGACAAGTTGGACACGACTGGGTGACTGAACAGCAACAACAAGTTGGGACTCAGGAGGATAATGATTATAATTCCAATGCAGAATAGAAACTCAGATCTTCCACTTGTTGACACTGACAGACTTTTAAAGAAAGATGTTCATGTAAGCCAGTGAGTTTCTCCTATTAAAAAGTAGGCTACTATTTGATGGTAACAGATCAGTTCAGTCACTTGGTCGTGTCTGCCTCTTTGCAGCCCTATGGACTGCAGCACGCCAGGCCTCCCTGTCCGTCTCCAGCTCCCGGAGTTTACTCAAACTCATGTCCATTGAGTTGGTGATGCCGTCCAACGATCTCGTTCTCCGTTGTCCCCTTCTCCTCCTGCCCTCAATCTTTTCCAGCATCAGGGTCTTTTCCAGTGAGTCAGCTCTTCTTATCAGGTGGCTGAATTATTGGAGTTTCAGCTTCAGCATCATTTCTTCCAATGAATATTCAGGACTGATTTCCTTTAGGATGGGTGGATCTCCTTGCTGTTCAAGGGACTCTCAAGAGTCGTCTCCAACACCACAGTTCAAAAGCATTGATTCTTCAGTGCTCAGTTTTCTTTAGTCAAACTCTCACATCCCTACATGATTACCAGAATAGTAGCTACTGTTAGTTGATTGCCTGCTATGGGCAATACACTGTACAGATTCATTATTAGTTATTTTAATATTAGTGCCAGCACTGGAAGGTGGTTCGTAATATGTTTATAAGTTAAAAAACTGTGATGCAGGGAAGTTAATTTGCTTAAGGTTAATCATAGTATTTTGCATATGCTGTTTCTAGATAATAAAAAATATGGTGAACAGTTAAAGGCCCTAAAGTTAAATAAACGTTTTGAGAGAAAAGAAGGAATGTAGAGCTTCTGTAACTTGATAATTGGAGAGCTGGATAAAAGTTGTGGTATGCTGGGATTCATACCTTGTGCCTCTAGTTCATGAGTCTTCAAGATGATAAACCAGAACATCTGATAGCTTTCTACATTTAGGGAATTCTTTACCTTAAGAATCTCGGTGAGAGGGAGGTAGACGTCTTCCATTGTGAAAGGCAGCTGCTCACTTTCTCTGCATATTTGGGACTTAGAATGCCCTCATATGACCTGGGGCCTCCATTCCACCACCTCAGGAGCGGTGATTTGCAGAAGCAGGCCCTAGCAGAGTCCATGTCCACATAGAAGGGGGATGGCTGTGGTGTCTCTTCTGGAGGCTGTCAGCAACAGATCGAGTCCTGGCACTTTTGTTCCGGTGTCCGTGGTGTCTCTGCAAGTCACAGGGACCGAATCCTGTGTTGTCTCCACTGGACCACATCTGTGGTTTGCTGTTTGGGTGTTCTTGACTATATGGCCTTCCAGCCTGGCCCTCCTGGGGTTTTCTGTGAGTTGCCTAATATGCTTTAATAACTTCCTTTTCAGTTTCAACAAAGCCAGAGTTAGTTTCTTTTGTTTGCAACTAGAACCTTTACTGAGATGGTGCCAGTTTTGATAATAGACAATTTGAAGGAACTCTCTAGAGTCAGAGTCATCTGTGTCTGGATTAGGATTTACTAAGTAGAAGAGTTCACAGTATGTACTACGTGAAATACTCGTAAGACGTTTTGCTTATTGATGTCATGATTTTGCTGAACTTGAGTGCTGATTCTTGGCCAGGGTGTGTTCTGGGTGCTCAGCACTTAGGGTGACGGTGTAGGTGAGACCCTGCGCTCACAGGGCTCACGTTCTCTTGTGTAGAGTAAGCAGGAACCCAGCGAGCGTGCGGCCAGGCGTGTAGATGCTGCGGTGAGAGTGAAGACGGGGAGGAGTGGCGACAGGGCTTCCCTGGTGGCTCGGTGGGCGAAGAGTCTTGTCTGCAATGCGGAGGCACAGGAGGTGCAGGTTGTATCCCGAGGTCGGGAAGGTGCCCTGGAGGAGGAACCGGCAGCCTGCTGCAGTGTTCTTTCCTGGAGAACTCCATGAACTAGAGGAGCCCAATGGGCTACGTACCGTCCAGGGGGTCGCAAAAGTTGGACCCAGCTGAGCGACTAACACGCTCTAAGTTATAATGATGTATGAGTGTGTGTTTAGGGATTGCATCTGATAAAACGTTTACTTAAAAATTACTGTCAGAAATCTTGACTTCTGCTTTTTACTGTGGGGCAGTAACGTTCTGAAGTTATCCTCCCAGCGTAAACAGCTAGGAAACTGGACAGAATACACGGAACAACTGGTTTTGGATATTAAACAATAGGCAGTTCAGAACTGTGGTGCCTAACAGATGGGAAACAGGCGAGGTGAGTCCTGTGACGGTCCAGCCTTCTGCCTGGAGGCAGCCTTCAGATCTCATTGCAGGAACGTGCGTGTGTTCTCAGAAGTGTCTGACTCTCTATGACCCCGTGGACCGTATCCTCCCAGGCTCCTCTGTCCAAGGGATTTCCTGACAAGAATACTGGAGTGGGTTGCCATTTCTTCCTCCAGGGGATTTCCCGACCCAGGGACCCAACCCGCATCCATTGCGTTGGCAGGTGGATTCTTCACCACTGAGCCACTGATGGAGAGCCCAGATAAAGCCCACAAGTTGAGGAAAGAGAGAGTGGAGTTGAGGGAGGCCAGAATGGCTCTGATGGGAGGAGCAGAGTTCTGGAAGAAGGCAGGCCTGCAGAGAAGGAGTTCGTAATCTTAGTGATCGCCGTAGGTGTGGCTGAAGGCTGCTCTGTGGGACTGCAGGTGCAGAGGACTGGCTGTGAGGTTATACTTGGAGATTTGACTCTCGGGGGTGGGGTGGGGGGTCAGCACTTTTCACCTCTCTGTTGTTCAAGGGTCACCTGTAATTTGAAAGGAATGTAATTGCTTGTCCTTACAGAGGCCAACACTCTTTAAAAAAATGTAAAGAAACCCAGCACTCAGCAATGCAAAAATGTCCAGTATCCAGTCAAAAATTGCTGAATGTGTGAAGATGTAGGTTATCGTGACTCATAATTGGGGTATCAGTAAATTGAAACCAATCTAGAATGACGCATGTTAGAATTAATGGGCAAGGACATGAAAGCAGTTGCTGTATTTCATCTGTTCAAAAAGTTAGAAATGATGAAAGATATAAAAAGACCCATGTCAGACTTTTAGAGGGGACAGCTAATGTGTGGAATGAGAGATACATTGGATGGCATTAATGGCAGATTAGACATTCCAGAAAAGAGGGTTAGTAAACTTGAAGACATAGAAAACTCAGTCAAGAGAAACAAATGATAGAGACAGTGGAATTAGCAAACAAGGTTATAAAATGGTTATTAAAATGCAGGGTCAAATGTCAAGTCACTGTGTTGTACACCTGAAACTAATATATTTCATGTCAAATATACCTCAGTAAAAAATACAAGTAAAGCAAGGGTCAGATTGTGGTTAATGTTGACATTTTGGTACATGAATTTTTTCTGAAAAGGAGCAAATTGTGACTGCTGACCTGAAGTTGGCTCGTTGTGTAGTTAAGAGTAGTTGAAAATTATTATCTCAGCAAAGCACCAAGATATGGCAGAAGAGCTTCATTGTGCAACAGTGTGCTCGTTATTGCTTGATCTGTGTTATCGTAAAGCTAGAAACAGAAAGCATGCTTTTATGGTCTCACAGTGTCTGTGGGTCAGATGTACGGGCACAGCTTAGCTTAGTTGGGTCTCAGTACAGCGGTCATAAGGTTGACGGCGCTGTGGTCTCATCTGAGGCTTCCCTGGGGAAAGGTCTCTGCTCTTTTGACGGATGCTAGCGTTCAGCGCCCTCTGTGGTGTTGGACCGAGGGCTGCAGTTTCTTGCTGCCTGCTGGCAGGCACCCACCCTCAGTTCCTTGAGCTGTGGTCCTTTCCCATCGTGGCCACTTAACTTGCTCCAAGACAGTGAAGGAGCGAGTCTGCGCACTAGACAGCTGCCTGGTCTCCTGCCTCATAACCACAGAAGTGCCATGCCTTCCCGTTGCCTGTGTGCTCTTGGTTAACAGCAAGTCATGGGTCTTGAATCGAGGGAAGGGCCCGTGGAAGGGCCTGGCAGCAGATGGCTGTGTGGTGGGAGCCACCTCAGAGTCTGTCCCTGCGGACGGTGAGAGTGCGTTTCCTGGAGTCTGCGCCAGACACCCGGCTTTGAATCCCAGCCCTGGAAGCGTCTCTGAGCCTGTTTCCCTGCGGGGATAGTCTCTGCCTACTGTTTTCACACAACGGTGAATGATTGTCGTCAGTTAAATTCTTTCTTTATACTACTGTTCGTTAATTCTCAATAGATCAGATCTTCAGTCTCTTTTTGCCACCTGTGAATTTTTAAAAGTATTTATTCTTAGTTTTAACATGCAGGTAATTAAAATTGAATGCCTACTGAAAGGCTTGTGAAGTAACATCTGTCCCTGGGAACAGCCCTCCTTACTCCTAGTCCTGCCCCTAGAGCTGTGCTTCCTGCTTTTGGATGCTAGTGCTGAGACTCTGACCCAAACTGGCTTCCGAGTAACTCACAGTTGGAAGTCCAGAGGTAGGGTGGATTCTTCAGCTAATTGATTTTGTAGCTTCCCTGGTGGCTCAGACGGTAAAGCATCTGCCTACAATGTGGGAGACCCGGGTTCGATCCCTGGGTCGGGAAGATCTCCTGGAGAAGGCAATGGCAACCCACTCCAGTACTCTTGCCTGGAAAATCCCATGGATGGAGGAGCCTGGTAGGCTACAGTCCATGGGATCACAAAGAGTCGGACACGACTGAGTGACTTCAGTGTCAGTGACTTCAGGGCCCTGAGTTTCCATCTCCCCTTTTATTTAGTCTTTGGCCGGTTACATCCTCAGTAAGATGCAGGAGTTTCAGAGTAGCACCCAGGCACAACAGCGTCTAGAGAAGGAGAATTCTCTTTCATGTAGCTGTATGAAAATGTGGAGACTTTGCCTAGAAACACTGGCAGACCTACCTCCTGGCTTACAGGCCTGTTTCTGAAACACTCACTAGAAAGGGAAACAGAATGACATTAGACCAGTTGGACACACACGTGGAACTGAGTGCTTTCCCTGAGAACGTGCCTAAATGGGTGAGTGTGCAAAAGAGTTTTGGACAAAATTGACTTAAGTTACAGTGGAAAAGGGGGGAAATTGGAGGCTGGGTGGGTAACTCTGACCTTGCTCTGGTATTTGGCGTAAGATTTAACATGCCATCTGTCAGTTTCCTGTGGAGGTGTGTGTGCTCAGTCTTGCCTGACTCTGTGAGCCTGGGGACTGTAGCTCGCCAGGCTCCTCTGTCGATGGGATTCTCCAGGCAAGAATCCTGGAGTAGGGGAGTGGGTTGTCAT
>SJYA01007984.1:0-12769 GCA_006410615.1 Neotragus moschatus | reverse complement strand
ACGCAGGGACGCAGACCCGCCGCCTGCGCAGGGACGCAGGGACGCAGGGACGCAGACCCGCCGCCTGCGCAGGGACGCAGGCTCCCCGTCCAGGGAACTGGACCGACGCTTCGGGCTCCCACGGAGCCCCGGGGTGAGGCCTCCTGAGGCCCATCCTGCCGGCTCCATGCGGCGCCCTGCTGGCAATGGCCGAGCTCGTCGGCCCCCAGCTCTGCCCGTTTTGAGGGCTTGGGACCCACCTGGGGGCCGGGGCCGCTCCGGAGCGGCTCTAACCGCCCCGGGAAGGTCGGGCTGGGCGGCTCCTCGCAGGAGCCCCTGTCCCTGCGCGCCCGGGGCAGCGCACCCCTCCCGGAGGAGGGTCCCACCGGGACGCAGGGCTCCTGCAGGTGGGTGCGGGCCTCACACGTCCTGACGGGGCGTGGGGCTCTCTGGCCAGGCCGTGAGAGACGGGCCAGGCCGCCCGAGGAGCAGGACTGGGCCGCGGTGCCCCGTGTCATCACACCAGCAGCGCCGATAAAGCGTGGTCAGCCTCCGCCGGCCACCAGGAGCACTGGGGCCTCAGCCCTCGCGGCGAACAGCCCGTGGGCGGGAACGCCTGTCCCCGCCGTGTGGACCCCCGGGTCCTCTGGACGCCGGCCATCTGTCCGGGCTGCACCACAGGGGCCAGGGCGTCACCAGCAGGGTGACCGGCAGCCACTGCCTGGCCGTTCGTAGGTTCAATGACACACAGCCGCAGTGCAGTGGCCTGGAAATGATGGCCGCCCCACAAGGTCAGAAGAGCCAGGCAGTGTGGGCCCGCCGTAAGACAAGGACAAAAGGGGTACCGTCTCCGTGGGGCGAGGCCTCTAGACCCCGGAGCAGGATGCCCTGAGCTCACCCATCGTCCAGGGCTTCCTGCACAGTTCCCAGGGTCTTGAGATGCCCTAAGTTAAGAGGCCATGCCAGCAGGGGCGTGGTGCTGGGTGAGCTACCAGGAAAGGCTGGCTGCAGAGGGCTGGGGAGGGGCAGGGGTCAGCAAACACGCCGCCTGGTGTAAATAAGCTCTTCCTGGAACTCACTGACCACTCAGGGGCCATCCACGGTGTTTCTGTGCTGTGCCACAGAGCTGGGCAGTGACAGCCATCTGGGGAACCCTCAGCTGTGTGCCGTCTGGGGTTTACAGCGGCGCCTGCAGAGATCAGGTCCAGAGTGGTGGGCCTGGCGCCCGGCCTGGTGTGGGGCCCTCAGCCTGTCTCTCCTTTCTCTCTCCCTTGTCTGTCTCTGTCTCTCTGACACACAGACACACACACACGTAATGACGCTGTTCAGAAGTTGCCCCTTTGTCAGAGTTGGTATGTGACCACACGTGTGGGGTACACCTGTCTGTGCCGGTTCCTGGTTCCCCTCCCCTACCCAGGACCCCTGGAGGTTAACCAGCAGGAAGTCCCCCTCCCACCGACAGGACCGAGGGCGGTACCTTCACCAGGTGGACATCCTGTCTGCTGAGCTGGTTTGGGGACAGGTGCTCCCTGTTGACAATCCAAGGGTGTTTGAGGACCTGAACTGCCGTCAGGCGCTGGTGAGGGTCCACGTGGAGCATCTTGGACACGACGTCCTGCGGGGGAGAGTGAGCAGGGGGTTGGGGGTGAGGGCTGCCTGTGCTGTAAGCCGTCCCCCTCCTCCTTGTCCCCCTCCTCCCTGTCACAGCAAAGCCTCACCATTGTCCTGGGAGTGACTCTGTGCATCTGGGGTCAAACATCTGTCTTCAGGTTTGTAAGAAGGTGAATTTTAGAAAAACAAGTTTTAACCAGCATCATCATGGTGGGTGCCCCCTATTTTTAACTTTTTTTGGCTGGGCTGAGTGGCTTGTGGAATTTTAGTTTGCTGATCAGGGACAGAACCTGAGCTCTTGGTTGTGACAGCATGGAGTCCTAACCACTAGGGAATTCCCAGTCCAGGTTTCTATTATAGGAAAGATTTCACATCTAAAGAGAAATCAAATGTGGAGATGTTCAATAGTGCATGTAAATTACTGCAATACTGAGTCAAAATGATAATCTTCCCAAGGGAGAAACTGAAGTAAGGACTACCCCACAGCTACAAACCAATCAGTGTCCTCAGTTACATTTTATGACATGTAATAAAATATTAACTGTCCTCAACGCCACACATTTGGTATAGCATTTGCTGCAAATAATTGCCAACTATGGAATCAACGGTCTGGTTGCCATTATATGTGTTCAAAGGTTTCATGTTCCATAGAGGCGATTTTCTTCTTTGATTATAAAATAATGACAACAAAAACTCCTAAAATGGGTTTAAAGACTGAGCTCGTCTTTATATTAACATGTTGTAATACAGGCAAATGTGTGTACACACAAGTATGGTTACAGCTGTGATTTGCGTCTGCATGGAATTCATGAGACTGTCTTCACACACTTGAAGCATCTACTCCTGTGAGTCATCAGGACCGTCCTTGGGGGAGGGGGCTGAATGTGACGCTCCTGTGTTGCAGGGGAAGATGTGACGTGTCCACTTGTTCACCAGGTGCCAGAGGACAGGCCCCGGGGAGAATCGCTGGGTTTCCACCAGCCTGCTCTCCTGCCGTGGTGTTCCCACCTCGTTCCAAAATGAAATGAAGTCAGTTGGAGTCTCTGCCCNACGCTCCTGTGTTGCAGGGGAAGATGTGACGTGTCCACTTGTTCACCAGGTGCCAGAGGACAGGCCCCGGGGAGAATCGCTGGGTTTCCACCAGCCTGCTCTCCTGCCGTGGTGTTCCCACCTCGTTCCAAAATGAAATGAAGTCAGTTGGAGTCTCTGCCCTTAGAGAAGGAAATGGCAACCCACTCCAGTGTTCTTGCTCGGAGAATCCCAGGGACGGGGGAGCCTGGTGGGCTGCCATCTATGGGGTCGCACAGAGTCGGACACGACTGAAGCGACTTAGCAGCAGCAGAGTCTCTGCCCAGTGTGAAGTTGCTTCGCTCAACAGAACTTGTGGTCATCAACCACAGCGAAGAAATACCGTACACCCCCGAGCAACTCCTTCTGCAGAGAAACCCAAAGCCTTTTTACATTTGCTGACACTAGTCTTGGTAACTTCTTGAGACAAGTATCTCCTAGAAGGATTGCTCTTCCCATTTTCAGGTGTAAAAATGAAAAGTTGGGAGAACTTCATTGACTTGCTCAAGACCTCACAGGGACTTCCCTGGTGGTCCAGTGGTTAAGAATCCTCCTTGCAATGCAGGGGACACAGGTTCGATCCCTGGTCAGGGATCTAAGACCCCACCTGCTGCAGAGCAAGTGAGCCCGCGAGATGCAACTGCTGAAGCCCGTGTGCTCTGGAGTCTGCACGTTGCAACTGGAGAGTCTGTGCACCGTGACAAAACATCCCGAGTGCCACCACTGAGACCACACAGCTAAATAAAATTAAAAAAAAAAAAAACAACCCTAACAGCAGGAAATTCCCTGATGGGCCAGTGGTTAGGACTCTGCGCTTTCACTGCCGAGGGCCCCAGTTCGATTCCTGGATGGAGAACTAAGATCCCAACAAGCCAGCTGGCAAGGCAAAAACCTAACAGAAACCAAGCCCACTGGCCTAGATGTTTCTGTGAAAGTGACATTAACATTTAAATCCATCAACTTCTCCATAATGTGGGTGGGCCTCATCCAACCAGTTGGAGGTCTTAAGTGAAAAAAGACTGACATCCCCATGGAAGAGGAGATTCTTCCAGAAGACAGATGTGGATGAGAGTGGCAACTTCTACACCTCCCTGAGCCTCCAGGCTTCTGGCCTGCCCTGGAGATTTTGGACTTAACCATTACCAGCCTCCATGATTCCACAGAAACAGACCTCCATCTTAAGTCTCTCCGTACATACCCTATTCGGTGCCCCCGAAGAACTCTAATACACAAGACTACAGAAAATGTGAAAAGGGCTATGAACTATTTTTGCGAATATAATTTTTTTATCTGAAAGGCGTACAAAATCTCTGAGTACAAAATATCTAAGTCATTTGCATGAAAAGTATCCTCTAGCTTCCTCGGAGATGTTCCTGCAGAATCTCCACCCCGGGGCCGTGAGGGCACCAGGCAGAGAGCTCACCTTGGCCGCGTCAGAGATGGAGTCCCAGTTTCCCCCGGAAAGGGCGTACTTTCCGCTGCCGATCCTTGCCAAGATGTCCTCGGGGGTGTCATCTGGCCCGTTTGCAAAAGGGGTGAACCTGTGTGATGAGAGATTTGTGGTGAGGAGCTTCCATTCTATGATCTACGATGAAGCTCACTGTGCCTCTCTGGTAAGAACAATCACGTTTTTCTTTCTCATGCTCCAAATCCAAGATTCCATGGCAAAGCATGATTGATTTCTTCCTGCTGTGTCTCTTTTCCTTACTCGGCCAGTGCTAAAGGTTGATAGGGCAGATGAAAAGTGGACTCAAAGATGAGCCCTTCGGGACCATTTCTGGCTTCCCTGGCGACAGCGTGGCACAGTGGTTTCCCCTGTGATATGGTTTCCCTGGTGGATGGGAGCCTGGGATTTGAAGTCTGAGACACCCATGGTTGATATATTACCAACAGTGGGTTCTTTGACAAATTAACTTTTTGAGGCTTAGTTGGAAATGGGCAGCATGATACACTACAGCAGCAGTGTGCAGAGACGCACCGAGTGTGAAGACCTTGCGTGTCACGAACGTGTGATAGATGTTTCCTGCCACCCCTCACGTAAACCAGGGCGGCCAGCGTAGCCTTCCTCGGAAAGGAACTGCGTGTAATTCTAACAGCGCTCCCTTCAGTGGCAGCTCTGTGCACCTAGTTAAGTATCCGCAAAACGAGCCCTGGAAGGGCCACCAGGAGGGGCACCGGGAAGAGACGGCAGGCCACCCGGGCTCCCCCTCCACTGGACACCGCCCCCGACTCACTGGGAAGTGCGTCACTGAGGCCACACAGGAAGCAGGCCATCCTCGATCACTCCTGCGAGGCCCTTTTCTCCATTTTGCCCAGTAAAGAGGACCGGATGACCTAGACATCTCGCCTGCCCCTCCACCCAAGTGTCTAATAACGTTTATGCCGCTGGGCACTAGGGGACCCTTGGATTCCAGGCCTTCCTGGCTAGAAGGAGCCTTCAGCGTTCACAGCATCCTTCTCTCAATCAAAAGTGAGGGCAGTGAGGGGCTCAGGGCAGGATTCCCCCGGGAGCAGAGCGAGTGAGGGCGAATCTGTGCGCTGGAGCCCGGGGCCGCCTGCCGGCTTCAGGACACAGCAGCTTCCTGGCTCGAAGAGACGTTTCTAAGCAAAGACGTGCCCTTTCCAGAGGGAGCGTGGTCCAGAGGTGAGAGTGGCCTCGTGGTCTGAGGCTTGGGGTTCTGTGGGTGAGCTGAGCCCTGCAGCACCAGCTCCCTAATTCCAGAGACACTCGTGAACGACAGGCAGCGCTAACTTCCTGCCCCCGCTCTCTGACCATCCCCCGGGCCCCGGGCCTGAGCACTGGCTGCATTACCCCGCCAGCATGGTGTAGAGCAGGATCCCCAGGCTCCAGATGTCACACGCCGCGTCATAGCCCTGCCGCTTCAGGACCTGTGGGGGGAGCAGATGCGGATCAGCGCTGGGCAGAGGAGTCCAAAGCGTGTTGCTGTTGCCGGGCCATAAGGCCGGAGGAGGTGGGGTGGGGCATGGGGTGGGGGTGGGGGAAGTCTTCAGTGGGACCGTCAGGTACTACTGCAAAGCCAACCCCAGTTTCCCACAGTAGGACTCCCCCAAGACCAGTGCACACAGAGAGCCCTGGCTCTTGATGAATATACTACAGAAGGAAAAGGAGACATTTAACTTTGNGCTGGGCAGAGGAGTCCAAAGCGTGTTGCTGTTGCCGGGCCATAAGGCCGGAGGAGGTGGGGTGGGGCATGGGGTGGGGGTGGGGGAAGTCTTCAGTGGGACCGTCAGGTACTACTGCAAAGCCAACCCCAGTTTCCCACAGTAGGACTCCCCCAAGACCAGTGCACACAGAGAGCCCTGGCTCTTGATGAATATACTACAGAAGGAAAAGGAGACATTTAACTTTGGGGGAAGAAGAGTTTGGGGAGCTCCCTGGTGGCTTTGTGGTTAGGATCCCGGGCTTTCACTGTGGTGGCCCGATTCAGTTCCTGGTTGGGGAACTGAGATCTCGCAAGTCACGTGGTGTGGGGAAAAAAAGGCAGAATTATTTTTAGCCTAGTAAAATATATTTGGGCTTCCCAGGTGGTGCTAGTGGTAAAGAACCTGCCTGCCAATGCAGGAGAAATAAGAGGTACAGGTCAGTTCCTGGGTCAGGAAGATCCCCTGGAGAAGGCCAGGGCAACCCCCTCCAGTGTTCTTGCCTGGAGAATTCCATGGACAGAGGAGGCAGGCGGGTTACACTTCCTGGGGTCGCAAGAGTTGGACATGACTGAAGTTCGTCATTCAGTTGCTTAGTCACGTCTGACTGTTTGTGACCCCATGGACTGCAGCATGCCAGGCTTCCCTGTCCTTCACCATCTTCACCGCCAGCAAGTTGGAGCTTGCTCTTCTCCATCGAGTCAGTGACGCCGTCCAGCTATCTCACTCTCTGTCATTCCCTTTTCCTCCTGTCCTCAATCTTTCCAGCATTAGGGTCTTTTCCAATGAGTTGGCGCTTCGCATCAGGCGGCCAAAGTATTGAAGCCTCAGTCCTTCCAAGTGAATGTTCAGGATTGATTTCCTTTAGGATTCACTGCTTTGATCTCCTTGTAGTCCCAGGGACTCTCAAGAGTCTTCTCCCACGCTGCAGTTTGAAAGCATCCGTTCTTTGGTGCTCAGCCTTCTTTACGGTCCAGCTCTCGTATCTGGACACAACGACTGGAAAAACCGGAGCTTTGACGAGATGGACCTTTGTCAGCAAACTAACATCTCTGCCTTTAATATGCCGTCTAGGTTTTGATTTTGCTCACAAAATGCACTTAGCACAGCACTCCCAGCTTCCCCACTTTCAGGAGCGGTTGAGTGGTGTCAGATACATTCACACCACCTTCCCTTCACAGAACTCATTTTGTTTTGAAAAACTGAAACTCTGTCCCCAAGAAACAGCTCCCGCTCCCCTCCCCCAGCCCTGGGAACCACGATTTTACTGTCTCTGTGATGTGATGACTCTGGGCCCCTCATGTGAGAGGACGCACATCGCTGTGTTTTTATCACACTTAACACCGTGTCCTCGGGGTTCATCCACGCTGTGACAAGGGACAGGATTTCCGTCCTTTTGGCTTAGTCTCTCAGTCGTGTCTGAGTCTTTTGAGCCCCATGGACTGTAGCCCGCCAGGCTCCTCTGTCCATGGATTCTCCAGGCAAGAGTCCTGGAGTGGGCTGCCATTTCCCACTCCAGAGGATCTTCCAGATGGAGCCCAGGTCTCGTGTCTCCTGCGTTGGCAGGCACGTTCTTTACCACTAGCGCCGCCTGGGAAGCCCTCCCTGCTTTTAAAGGCTGACTAACATCCCGCTCAGCCGTTCTTCCATCGAGGGGCTCTTGCGTTGTCTCCACCTTCTGGCTGCTGTGAATAACGCTGCTGTCAACAGGCAGACAGATTTCCATTCCTACTTTCGCTTTCAACTCTTTCGGGTTTACACCCAGAAGTGGAATTGCTTGGTCACTGGGTAAGTCTGTGTTTGATTTTCTGGGGGCTAGTTAGGATGGGAGGGTTTTCATGTGTCCCAGGATCACCCAGTTCAGACAAGAGCAGTCCTCTGCTGGAATAACAATAAAGAAAGAGCACACATGCTCCTGGAAACTGCAGGTCGCTGGTTTTATGCTGAATGCGGCGTCAGGAGAGCTGTGTACAATTTCCTTACACACAAGGGCCAGGTTCTCTGTACTTGGGGCACGGCGCCTCCAGCCCCACAGGTAAGTCACCGAGGTGTGTGGACACGCCCAGGGGCCAGTGTTCAAGCTCTTCTCATCTCCACTAGCTGAGTATCTTCAATGTCCCCTCCATGGAGGCTGTTATCCTTTTTGTTTTGAATCTGTGAAATGTGGCTAATAGTATCTACCCATCCATTCCATATGGCATATGAGGATCAAAGCAGAAAATACTGATAAAGTGTTTGGTAAACGGTAAAGATCAGCGTAAGGTAGTCTATAATCACTAAAACCATTAATATTATTAGCATCGACCAAATAACACACTAATGTTGATCAAATAGAACCAGATTGTTTTTAAACGGGCCGCAGGTATCATCTGGACAGTCTAATACCGGCCCCACAGGCCAGCCCAGGCTGCGCGTCCATCCATATCCTGGCAGGCACGCAGACGTCCTCCTCAGGGACCACTGCCCCGGGGTCAGCTTGCAGACTCTGCCCGCACCGCCTCTCGGACAGTTCACAGCCTGACCACTAGGTGTCAGCATGGCTCGCCTACGACGCGCGGTACCCGCCACCGCGCCCGCCTGGAAACACTGCAGCTTCACCTGCAACCAGAAGGATCCACACGGAACCCGAGGTTTGTTTCCATTCCTGACGCGCCCCCCAACACCCCTCACTCCCCAGCGCCGTTAGCCTCCTCTGCACTAGTCCTGCTCCCGCCAGCGCCTCTGGTTTGTCTGTTTCCTGAAGAATAAGAACCTGGATTTTTCTTCACAAACGCATCAGGGACTCCAGGGCCTACGGGGTATGACCCCCGGCAGCGCGGAAAGGGGAAAATGTGCTTATAAGATGCGCTGCTGTGGTTCTCTGAGGCCCCGAGCCGAAGGCAGAGGAGGGCCCTCGGGATCCACGGGGGTCCTTATCCGCAAATCTCTGCAGAACCGTGACGTTCTATCCCCCGGCCCCCAGCGCGCCTGTCGTTGAAGACAATCCGAAGATGGACTTCCGGCACAAGTTCTGTGCACACACACACACACGCACGCTCTCCCAGTGCAGTTGCGGGTGGATTTCTGATCCCAGGTGACCCACTGGCTCCCTCCCAGTTTAGGAGAGACCAACGCATTAGTTCTCACTCTGTGTGCTTGCGTGCTAAGTTGCTTCCGTCCTGTCTGACTCTTGGCAACCCCATGGACCCACCAGGCTCCTCCATCCATGGGATTCTCCAGGTGAGAATCCTGGAATGGGTTGCCGTTTCCTCCTTCAGGAGAGCTTCCGGGCCCAGCGATGGAACCCCAGTCTTCTACGTCTCCTGCATGGGCCAGGGGGGTTCTTTACCACTGGGGCGACCTGAGATGCTCACTTCTCACTGCAAGTCTTAACAAGCAGATTTGGTTGAAATCGTCTGTAGCACAACGACAATTCTACATCACAGGTTTTACAGTTAGGAAATGAAAGTGTTAAAATAGCGGTGTCTGAGCACTATCAGCAGCTGACCCAAAAGAGACCCAAGCTTCCCTTTCCTGCCTGCTGGTGCCCCTGCCCACTCCCGCAGCCTACGTGGGCGGCCGCTCCAGCAGCCGGCGAGGGCCGACCCCTGCTGGCACAGCGGTCCTCTCACCTCCGGAGCCACGAAGTTGGCCGTGTAGCAGGGGGTCATAAGCAACCCGTTCTCCGCTCGCAGCTGCTTGGCAAACCCGAAGTCACAGATGCGGATGGATTCGGGATTTCCAGACTCGTCCACATACAGGATATTGCTCGGCTTTAGGTCCCGGTGAACAACCTGGAGAGGCAGAAGGAGCCACGCCTAACTTGGGGCCAGGATGGAGCAGGGGCGAGAAGCGGGGGTGGGGAGGGTGGGGAGATGGGGGGGTGGGAGAAAGGGGCTGTCCTCGCGAGATAAGCGCTCATCTGGAGCGTTTATTCTGGGTGGGTCTGGCGGCAGGAAGCCATTGGCTGGCATGCTATGAACTCTGCAGGCCCTTCCCCCTTCTCTTTCTCTTACACCCGATGCTCAAAACCAAGGGCCAACCAACTGCCCCAGCCCCTCGGATGGCGAGTGTCTGGATAAATAAATAAGTAGGCAGCTGTCCAGGATCAGGGGGGCCCCCTGGGGCCATCACTCGGGGATGCAGCTGGTGCTCGGGAACTCGGATTTCCGAGGATACAGGCCGGCCGTGTGCGGCCGTGTTCCAGCGTGGGCAGGTGCCGGGCACCCCAGCGGGTGTGCAGACAAGGAGCCTCCATCCTGTGCTCATGGCCAGGAGGCAGAAACCCGAGGCTGCGCCTGTGCCCGGGGAGCGCGGGCGCTCTGAGCACCAAGGACAGAGCCAGCGGCACCTCAAAGCACAGAGGCTGCTCAGCTCTTCAGGGCACAAAGCGGCTTCTTCTGAAGGGGACAGAAGCCCGTTGTGAGAACGCGTGGCATGCCTGCACCCCGCGTGGGGCCCAAGTGTCTCCATTGTCCTGCTCATGCCCAGACAGAGGACGGGGGAGGCAGATGAAAAAAGGCCTTGGCAGGCAGCTGGTGAGGCTTCAGAGATGGCGAGGCCAGAAGACTAAAGACCCCGGTGCCAGCTCCCCTCTTACCTCAGAGGCCAGTCTGCCAAACCACCCTCTAAGGGCTGCCCCTGGAGTCTGACTGTCCTGGGAAGGGTGGGCCCGGAGGAGTGCCCTGTTCAGAGGGCACAAGTGTACAGCTGGCGGAGGAATAGTGCAGGCCTACCAGGGGNCTAAAGACCCCGGTGCCAGCTCCCCTCTTACCTCAGAGGCCAGTCTGCCAAACCACCCTCTAAGGGCTGCCCCTGGAGTCTGACTGTCCTGGGAAGGGTGGGCCCGGAGGAGTGCCCTGTTCAGAGGGCACAAGTGTACAGCTGGCGGAGGAATAGTGCAGGCCTACCAGGGGCTGGGGAGGGGGGCGGGCCTGGAGGCACGGTGCTGGGAGGGAACCAGCTCTGTGTTCAGCTTTGGGCCAGACCCTCAACCCTTCTGTGCTCCAGCCTCCTCATCTGTGAAATGGGTCTCATCTGGAGCCTAGAATCGACCAGACGAAGAGCTCAGAGCCGCGCCAGACCCCAGTGAGGGCTGCAACCTCGGCTCTCACAGTCGTTTCAGCTCTCACTGGCCTCCTGGGCGGTGGGGGCAGGACAGTGAGGAGCACTCCACCATCAAGTCCGAAGTACGTTTTCCCTGTAATTGGTCCCAGTGAATTTAAATCTCCTGACCGAGTTCCTGAATGCAGGCTGTGTGCGTCTGAAATCACGCAGGCCCATGAGGAACGACTGGGGTTGGGGAGGAAGGTGGGGCCGCCTGGCTCCCAAGTGCTGAGCCCGCGGCCTGGGGGCGCCAGCTTCCTGGCCGCCCGCGGCCCGCCCGGGGACGCATTACCCCCTGCGAGATGCCTGGCTCCCAGGTGCTGAGCCGGTGGCCCAGGGGCGCCTTACCCCCTGCGAGTGGAGGTAGTCCATGGTCTTGGCGATGGTGCACAGCACGGCGCTGGCCTCCCGCTCCGAGAAGTACCGCTGCCTCAGGATGCGGTCCAGCAGCTCGCCGCCTCGCATCAGCTCCGTCACCAGGTACACGAACTTCCCGTCATCGTAGACCTGGCGGGCGAGAGGGCGTGCCCGGCTCGGGGACCCTGCCGGCAGGCCACGGGCACAGGGGCACCATGCCGGGAGGGGCAGGGGCAGGCCAGCGGCGCCGCCTGGGGGCTGGGCTTCCCTTTAAGCTTTACTCACATAGACCTGTCCTCAGAACTAAGCCAGCGTCAGGAAGGCCTCTTACGGCTGCCTGGCGTTCACAGGGCCCTGGGGAGGCCGAGGGGCGGGTCCTAGTATCTTGAGGTTCTGGGCTGAGGACCCTGGGGTCACTCTGGGGTGGAGGGCAGGGGCAGAGAGGAGGCCAGCGCTCTCCCCGTTCTAACTCCCTGGCCGGGATGGACGCTGCCAGGAGCATCCGACCGGCTCCAGTGCGTCTGGTGACCCATCCCTGTCCTTTTTTCAGGGACAAGGACCCCACATCACTCAACATGGACAGAGGGAAGCTGGCCGGGGCCGTGGACCTGGAGCGTCAGAGCTGAAGCCCTGCTTCACGGGTTCCACGCCATCCACGACAGTGAGAGACAGCACCGCCAGGCTAGAATCCTCTCGAGTTCTCGCTCCTCCCCGCCACCGCACGTTCCATTATGGGAATCCAGGAGGAGGTGGGGGGCCACCAATGGGATGTGGTGAACGGCCCGGCAGGTCGGCCCCCGGCTGCTGGGTGACCCCGAGGGTCCCGGGCAGCAGCGGCCTCGGGCTCCGAAGCACTAGGAAGGGCGGATGAGCTGGCGGCAAGTGGCCCCGTGCGTGGCTTCCGGGGGCGAGGCACAGACACAGCCCCGCAAGAGCAGGGGCGCCGGAGGGCACTTACGTCTTTGAGGGTGATGATGTTGGGGTGCTGGCCGTACCGCAGGAGAATCTCGATCTCCTCCGACGGGTCCCTTTTACTCTTGTCGATGATCTGAAACAAACAGGGTGTGTGACGTGCGGCCTCCAGCAGGCGCCCGCGGCTGGGACCCCTTCTGCGCCCTCCCCCTCCCCGTCTCCAGCTTGAGCTCAGCCGAGAAAACCCAACACTGCCCAGAAATGCACGACCCTCCTTTCTTTCCTAGTGAGCAACAGACTGACATTCAAAAGAAAAGGGCAGTCGCCTACAGACACTAAATTTTAAGCCGTTACACAGCTGGATGAAGAAGGGTGAGTTCGGGGAGCTCACACAGGCACCCCATAAGCAGAAGGTGCTTTTTTCTACACTCGTCAGGCTCTGGGAGGGGTAGGGCTGTGCCCTCTCTCTGTCTAAAGTGAGCCTCCAGCTGCTGTGTGTCTCTTGCCTCCTTGGAAGGCTACACACCAGGCACAAAGGGAGACCCAGCGTGGTTCTGACCAGCAGACGCCGGGTTGGCACTGAGGTTGCGCCGTG
>SJYA01007983.1:3481-16611 GCA_006410615.1 Neotragus moschatus | reverse complement strand
AAATTAGTTCAACATGCTTTATCACATATTTACTGTAGCACAGGAAACAACCCCAGGTTCCAAGAACACAGTGATGAACAGGATAGACAGTGGCCATGCCCACCTGGAGCTTATTATACTCAAGTGGGAATGCATGTAAACTGCTTGGACCTTGAGCATATAATTAACTTCCAGTATATGTTACCTATTAAAGGAAGGTCAAGGAGTCAACAAAAGCACAATTAATTGGCTCCTCTCATTATATTCCCTCTACCATCTTGATTTCTTCCTCCTATTAAGGACCTAGAATCACTTTAGGTTTGTGCTTAGGGCAATGAGAAGACTATAAAGTAATAGTAGAGGCTAATACAGCCAGAGTACATTGTTGTTTGGTCGTTCAGTCGCATCAAGTCTTTACGACCCTGTGGCCTGCAGCACGCCAGGCTGCCTTGTCTTTCACTATTTCCCAGAGTTTGCCTAAACTCAAGTCCACTAAGTTGGTGATGCTATTTAACCATCTCATCCTCTGCCACCCACTTCTCCTTTTGCATATGAATATCTTTTTCAACTTTGCATTTGAGTATATTGTGGAGCTACCCAAGAAGGTGGGTGGATTTTGTCCCCAAACACCCCAAACTCCATGAAGGGTTTCAGCAAAGCATTTTTGAAGGCAAGGTGAGGCAGGAGCAAGGTTGATTTTTGCAGACTTCTTGGTACAGGAGTACTTCTTGGTACAGGAGTCCTTTGTCCACATAAGTCAGATCAAGACGTTTCTATAAACCTCCAACAAAGCAAATGTCATTCTCTGTGCTGTGACTTCTTATTTCTCTGTGAATGGAAACATGCTGTACTCGCAAAGGTCTGAGCCTTGCGAAAAGTCTGTCCTGTATATTTCAGGCTCTAGCAGATAGCTTAACTCTAAACAAGAGCAACAGAACACAAAGGAAGCTGCAGGTTCAATACTATGTCCACCTGATGTGAAAAGCCAACTCACTGGAAAATATCCTGATGCTGAGAAAGATTGAAGGCAGAAGGAAAAGGGGAAGACAGAGGATGAGACGGTTGGATGGCATCACCAACTCAATGGACATGAGTTTGAGCGAGCTCCAGGAGATGCTGAAGGGCAGGGAGGCCTGGCATGCTGCAGTCCATGGGGTCCCAAAAAGTCGGACACACCTTAGTGACTGAATAACAACAAAGGCAAAGAAATAGATCTAATAAGGAGTCAGATTTGTTCTTTACTGTTACAATAGAAGTTAGGTGGCTGGCCTCAAGTCACAGAGCAAATAAGTGGCTACCTACCCAGGCAAGTTTAGTTCAGAAGCTCTGGGTCCTTTTCACCTTTGCCTCCTTCTTCAGAACCAGTCAAAACTACAGCTCCAAATGTAAGTCAGTGTTTGTTTGTTTTGGAGATTTGCATAGATAATCCCATTTCTGTAGAGGCCACCCCTGGTCTCATCCAAAATTTCCTGGAAAACTAAGAGAAAAAAGCATTTTCAAGCTCAAGCAGCCTGCTGGCACTGGGAAGTGTTTGAAAAGAAAGACCTCTTTGTCCCTGGTGTTGCACCATGCACGTAATCTCATTTTCAGCTAATCAATTCATATACAGTAAAAAGCCTAATGTGATTCCTCATTAGCAGAGGGCCATAAAGAAGCCAGTTCCGAGGCTGCACTAAATCCCAAAATGGCTGGCACCTCCCAACCGGCGATTATCAAATTGGCTGGCATTAATCATTTTTAATGACCAATTTGTGTTTTTTACTTAAAAAAAAAAATGAGTGTGGGGCAGGGGGGGTGCTTTGTCTGATTATTGGTGTAAAAGAAAACAAGCAGGTTTGGTAAAATCTCATTAAAAAAAAAAAAATGGGAGAGAATAAACCAGGGGAAAGGGAGGAAAAAAAAAAAAAAACAGAGAAGCTTGAATCACCTTTGTCAGGTATGTAGCTGTGACCAGCAAAACAGACCATCAAGAGGAGGCCTTTCAGCAGAGGCTTGCCGGGGGGGCCATCAATGGCCCCTTTATTTGTGAAAGATGGATTATTTTAAATAAATTACAGAGCACTTTCACTGAATAAACAGCGTCTCGGTGGCTGTGGTGTGCTGTACATGCTTAATTGCGCCACAGAAAGATCCTAAAAGACTCTTGAGCCCGGGGCTGGGCTTTGAGTTTGCTGATAGGATCCGAGTCCTCAGGTGGGGCCCAGATGATCTGGAACTGAAAGCCAATGCCCTAGAGAAGAAAACAGTGAGTCTAATCGGGAATATATACTTATAATATTTCGGAAAACCACAGGGATGGAGGGTTCCCAAAACTGCACAAGGCGTCCTCAGAAGTGAGCCATCTGCATGTCATTTTTATTTGCGTTTGATATGTTAAATGCCCCCGATGTTTATGGCATGCAAGCCCACTCAAACATCGCAAAGATTCCTTGGCCAAAGCAAGAGGGCTCTCTCCTTGCGCTGCACCCCTCCCCCAGCACTCCCTCCCCTCCATATACCCCGGTACTGTCCTTTATTTGACCAAAAGGTCTACCGTGAGAATTCACCTAAAGAGAGGTTTTTAGATCCCTTTTTTTTTTTTTTTTTTTAAGAATCGCAGCACAATCTGACCTTGTTTTAGAAACAGGTTAAAGTGATTTATTATGTGAGGACCCAGAGTGACTACAGGCGGGAGTCAGGCTAAAGCTGGAAGCAGGAAAGGGCATTTGAGCCCTTCCCAAAGAACCCAGGCTCGGGCAGGGAGCCTGAACACAAGAGATGATGAAGAGCTCAGGACACAAGCAAATCAAGTCAGGGGAATACGCACCACTATGTTTTATAGGAGGCATGGGGTATTCATTTTGACAGCCAGTATTACAGAAAGTAAAATGACCCTCATTTGCTAATATCCCCCAAATTGAATTGCAACAAGCAAGCAGCTACCAGTCACCCTGAAGAACTGCAATCAAGGAGCAGGGAGAAAAAAAGAAGGATATAGTCAAGGCTCACAAAAATCATAGAATCAGGGCTTTCTCTTGAGAATTTCAACACATACGACTTTAATAAGGGACTTACCACCCTCCCCCAAACGTAGCTGTGAAATTCTTCCCCAAAGGTGACACAATTAATTGCATTTGCAGTTAACACAATTAAAGTGTAGCTGAAAGACTGGCCTGCACCTAATAAATCTCAAATGTTAAGGGGGATAATCAGGTTGATAAATCATTGGGTTGTACCACCTGAGAAAGTATATAAAGGCCCAAGATCGTGGGAAAGGATGAGGCATTAATGAGGAATAACTAGGTAGCCCAGCAACCTTAATTTAGATGTCACAGTTATTTGAGACTTCTCCTCATTGTTTAATTTTGAATAGATCTGCACAGATTGCTTAAAGATGTTCATTCTGAAATTGTTAACTCACTCCGCCAGAAGACAGTGTGCCTCAAACTCAGTAAATCAGTTGTGAGCTCCTAACCGTTCTTCCATAAATCTGTAGGATTGAGTTAGTTAATAATTATGCCTATACTCAAAGAGGACGAGATGGTTAGATAGTATCACCAACTCAATGGACCTGAATTTGAGCAACTCTGAGGGATAGTAGAGGACAGAGCAGCCTGGCGTGCTACAGTCCATAGGGTCGCAACGAGTCAGACACAACTTAGCGCCTGAACAACAAAAACAAATACTCAACTTATTAAGGGGGAGAAGTAGGACATATATGAAAAAAACAAATCAATTCTTCCCCAAAGGTGCCAGACAGAAACTGTAAAATCTATGAAATGTGGACAAAATAATGGACAAGTTACTTGCTTGAATTCTCTGAGAATTAGATTCCTCCTATAGAGATGAGGAGTGTACTACCCAATTCAATCTCAAAATATTGTTTTGAGGATTAAGATCAAAGCAGAGCAAAACAGTGTGGTTGGTAACTGGGACACAAGTCTTTACTCAGAGTTGAGAGGACTAGCAGCTTGCTTCCACATCACAGAAGATCTTAAAGGCTGAACTGTGGGCTCCGTTCTGAGAGTGAAGAGGAGCCATGAACAGATATTTGGATCTGGCAGTGAGTGGGATCACCAGAGCTGACATTATTATAAGAACTGGCCCTTTACCTAAAAGAAAAAAAGAATGTGAAGCAGGAACAGAGATATAGGTTTTATTACAATTGTGTAGACTTGAACGCAGAACAGAACAGGGCATTGTCAATACAATTAAAAATCAGAGACAAGAAGCAACAGAAGCTAGCACGCAGGGGAAAGTCAAACCTGAATTTCAGATATGAGTTCTGAGGGGTTGAGGAAACTCATTCATCTGCTCATTTACTGAGTTTTTAAAATGAAATTTAGCGAGCTGCTGTTATTGCCTGATACTGTGTTAGAGATTATAAACACAAGTATAGCCTGACAGTCATGCCAATAAATTAATACAGAATTTGTCTTATAATCTGTATAAGACACAAAGAGAATACAATGTGGCTGTACTGAGCTCTGGGAAGTCAGGATAAGCGCTCCCCACCCCAATCCCAGAGGTAAACTGATATTGGAGCAGAATCTAAATAATACCCGAGATTAAAAAAAAAAGAAAGAAACAGCATCCAGGCAGCAGGAACAGCATGTACAAGAACATGGAGACATGAACCCGAATGTTGTATTTGAGAAACATGGAGAGGTTGAATACAGTTGGAGTTTAACTTGTATGAACAGGAAAATGAAGCTGGAGAGGTCAGTGGAGGTCAGATCTTGAAGGTTTGTAAGCATCATGACAAAGTTTAAATTGCATCCCACAGCCACAAGAAAGCCAACAAAAGCTTTCAGTGTTCTAAGGCCAGTGTCATTAACAGAAACAGGGCCGTCAGGTGGAGCCCCAATATCAAAAGAAAGATGTTCATTTTGATTTCAAGCATGCTGAACCGGACCATGAGACACCCAGGTCATCCACGGGGATATGTTAGGTGTGTAGTTGTGGAAGTCATTCCAGTCTGCCGGGAAGTGGCCAGATTGAAAGATGAATTTTGAAATTGCTGCATAAAGCCGACTGGTGAAGATTCTAGAATGGTTTAGACAGCTAGGGGAAGGTACCAAGAGAAAAAAGAAGAGGATTCTGAATGAATTGTGTAAACCAAACACTCATGAAGGAGGAAAGCAAGCCAGACAAAAGGTAGAAGCAGAACCAGGGCATGAGCATGGGAAGGAAGCCCAGGAGGAGAGGAAATTAGCAGGTTTAAGAAAATCAGAGGAGAAAGACAAGGACTCATAAAAGAGCTGAAACAACCTACAGTTGGACAGAGTCTACAGGATGCTGAGCTTGGCAAGGGGCCCAAGGCAGCAAGAAACACAGCCCATCAGGTAGAGAAAACACTTCTTCCTTTAAGAAACTCAATATGTCATCTGGAAAAGCAAGGTTAATCCTTTTCTTAAAACAGCAAATAATAAAAGACAAGATATGACCCACTCTGTCTATGCGGTGCCTTTCTAAGAGCTGCAGAAAACCTGAGAAGGGCAGGTTTTAATATCAGAAAAGGTTCAGGGATGCGTTTGTCTTTGCTTGGCCTTGAAGGACAGGAAAGAACTGGCTGGGGAAACCAGATAACAATAGGCCATTCTAGTAAGAGGAAATTCCTGAGCCAAGGCCAAGAGTCAGGAATAAGTGTGGTGTTTTGATAGGACAGCTAGGAGCCCAAACTGGCGGGTAGAGAATCTGAATTTGGAAAGGATAGGAAATGAGATCGGATAGGTGGGAATGGAGAGAATGTGAAGGGCCTTGAAAGTCAGGTCTACATTTGTGTTTGTTAACGCAGCCTTCAGCGGGAGCAGACAGATGAGCACTATCTTTCATTCCCAGCAGCTCTGGGCCAGCTCATCAGCATCCATCCATTCACTTATTAACTCATCCTTTCAGTAAATGAGGGGCTAGATGCCAGGGCTAGGAAAATCAGGACTCAAGAGACCAGATAATTTAAGTGCCAGCCCAGGACACTTTCTGTACAATCTCTCTTCTTTCTGTTCTAAGTTCTCAACAGAAGCTCCTTTAACAACCCTTTCATGGCTATCTGGGCTGTTTGTAGCACACATCTCCAAACTCTAGGAGCTTCTATGCACTACCCAGTTCCAAAGTCACTTCCACGTTTTTAGGTATTTGTTACAGCAGCATCCACTTCTTGGTACCAGTTACTGTCTTAGTCATCTCAGGGGTAACAAATACCATAGATTGTGTGGTTTAAACAAAGAAACAAACAAAAGGCAGAAAAAAAAAAAATCCTCAATCATTAAAACATTATCAATGTTTTGTGGATAACATATGGCATATTTTCAAAAATGTTTATTTGGAACTTGTAGCTTGGCCTTGCTCTCATTTGTCACTTGAAAATAAAAATCACATGAAAAATAAAAATAATTAAGAGCTGACACACTTGCTTTTTTCCCCACTGTTACATGCTATAAGAACAGCAAATAAGTGTGGCTTTGTGTGAGCATGCGTGCTAAGGCAAAAAAAAAAAAAAAAACCTCTCAAACATATCACTGTTGTGGAGGCTGAGAGGTCCAAGATCAAGATGCTAGGAGACTCACTTCTAGGTGAGGGCTCTCTTTCTGACTTGTACACAGCCACCTTCCTGCTCTGTGTTCACATGGGTTTTCTTTGGCGTACGTACATAGAGAATTCCTCTGTTTTCTCTTCTTTTGAGGGCAATAATCCCATCAAGGGAGTCTTATTCTCATAACCTCATCTAACCCCAGTCACCTCCCAAAGACCTCACCTCCAAATACTATCACATTGACAGTTAGGGCTTTAGCATAGAAATTTGAAAGGGACACCGATCTTCAGTCTATAACATCTTATTTCTTATTTCACTGAGAAAATAGAAATAAAAAAGAGCTTCCACACACTCTGACCTGATCCATCAGTCTGTTGGCATACATATCCAAATATTTCACCTCTTCCACTGTTTGTATGGAGGGTTTGACCATGCACCTGGCTAGGGTTAAGCTAAGCTTAGGACAACCCCATTGGACTCTGGTGGTCCCAGAACATTTCCTCCAGGAGGTAAGCTGGGAAAGATGAGCGGACTTGTCAGTAGACGGGAGAGAGTACATAGGCTCTTAGACATGTTGAGCTTGTCTAGAGAGTTGTAGCGCTTCCTTTGATGGGAGCGTGCCTGGGTAGACAAGCACGTCTGTGTTGTGGAGGGTGGTAGTATTTCCTGGCAAAATGGCCAGTGCACCAGCATCAGAGTCAAACTGCCCTGTTTTTAAACCTCAGCTCTGCCACTTACCAGCTGGTTACTTCAACAGAGTTATAGTCACATTGGAGAATGGGAACCTTGTTTACTCTGATTGCTTTATTCCCAGCGTTCAGCACAAATAGCATCTGGAAATATAACTAATAGTGTTAAAAACATAGAATCTAAAGTCATACTCCAAGTTGGGCTCCTAATGCTACCCTTTAACTAGCAGTGTGACGTAAGGCCAACTGTTCACTTGTCTAAGCTTTAGTATCCTCATCCACAATATAGGGTTAGTAACAGTGCTTTCCATATAGGGTTGAAGGACAAAATTAGATAATGCACAGAAGACATTGTCACAGCATGTTGCACACATGCCTGCTCACTCGGTCCTGCTCAGCTCTTTGCAACTCCATGGACTGTAGCCCACCAGGCTCCTCTGCCCATGGCATTCTTCAGGCAAGGATACTGGGGTAGGTGGCCATCCCCTCCTCCAGGGAATCTTCCCGACCCAAGACTTGAACCTGCGTCTCTTGCATCTTCTTCCTTGGTAGGTAGATTCTTTACCACTGAGCCCCCCAGGAAGCCACATCTAATGCATAGGACTTAATAAATGCTAGTTATTGATAGGATCGTTTGTTGCAGGGCTATATAATGATACAGTTTTTCACTGAGTGATTATCAGTTTCCTTCTTGTAACACAGCTTCCATAAAACCCTGCCTCTATGAGTTTTGAGGACAAACAATTGGCATGTAGATAAGCTGAGCTTGTCACGTAAAAGGTCCTTCTGTGTCCTGTTTCTCCTACCATATTCTGCAACTTAACCAAAGAGCTAAAATCAGCCAGGTGTGGGTGCTAGGCTCTCACTTTTGGCCCCTCCATGAAAAACAAATTTCTCCACCCCTCCTTGAGGAGCGTCCCTGCTGTTCTCACCCTTGTCTTCTTCCTTTCCTTTGCTGCCTTGTCTGAGCACTAGGCCCCGGGTGGGGGGACTTGCCTTCAGCTCCACTCCAAGCTCTAAGATTACTGTTTTCATTTCCCCGACTGCTTGGTGACCGCGATGTGGCCCTCGGGGTAAGGGAGCTGGGAGAGGGTGTGACCAGCGGGGATCCCATTAAAATACAGAGCAGTCATGCAGCCGGGCTGTTTGGCTCCTTCCCGCCTGCTCTTGCCACCCCACCCCCAAATATGATCATAACAGCACAGAGCTATAAAGTTGCTTTTCATAGCACGTATTGCCCAGCTCCCTAACAAAGTTCTGACTGTCAAGAAGAAAAGGAGGACATTGTAAGGAAGGGATTAAAGGTGGGAGTGGTGAAGAGAGGCCATGTGGTATGGTGGCAAGATCTCTAGATGTGAAGCAAGACCCAGTGATTCTTGCTGAATTCTGCAGCAAGCTAATAGAAGAGGTCTCTCCGTCTTGGATCTCAGTTGCTCCCTTTGTACAATGAGGGTCTAGGTTGAGATGGTTTCAGTATCCTCTTCAGCCTCTGGAGAGTGGAAAATGTGTTACTTGACACCAAGCAGAACCAAAGGATGTAATGTCTGCTTGTGTCATGATCTGCCACTCAGAAGAGATTTAGCTTTGAACCAGCCCTGGGGTGCAGGGTCTAGAATGGGAACACCAGGCCATGGAGTTTGAAGTGGAGACATCTGGGTCTTTTTGATCTGCCTTGGTTGTCACTGAAACGTTCAGATCATTAGGAGCCTTATTCATAGCACAGTACTAGCCTTCTGAAGATGTTTATAAGCATCTTCTAACACGTCTGGGTGTGTGCACACTTCAGTCGTGTCTGACTCAGTGTGACCCCAGTAGACTATAGCCCCCCAGGCTCCTCTGTTCATGGGCTTCTCCAGGCAAGAACACTGGAATGGGTTGCCATGCCCTCCTCCAGATCTTCCCAACCCAGGGATCGAACCCACATCTTCTATGTCTCCTGCATTGGCAGGTGAGTGCTTTACCACCAATGCCACCTGGGAAGCCCCTTCTAACACATACTAGATGCTTAAGGAATGTTCGTTGAATGAATGAATGAGTATGTGGAGGTTGGGAATGGGTTCTTTTGCTTCAGTCATGATTCATTCACTCAGTTTTTACTGAATGTCTATTATGTGCCAGAACCTGGATATACACACTAGAGAACAAATAAGGCCAAGACCCTGCCCTCACAGAGTCCACATTCTAATAGGGAGACACTGAAAATACCTGAGTGAATGAGTGCAAGAGGAAAAATAAAGGCGATAAGGGAAGAAGGATTTAAGAGAGCCAGGGTACCATCTCACGCACAGTGTAATTACGGGAGGACTCCTTAGTAAGATAACACTTGAGAGAGACTGAAAAGAAAATGGGCAGCCAAAGCGATATTTGAGAAAATTGCCTGCCAGGAAGAAATGGTACTAAGCACAAAGTCCCTGAGGCAGGAGTCGGCCTGGTGCATCTAAGAAGCAGCATGGAGGTCCACATGGACGGAACCCAGGGAGCAAGGAAGAGATGCCTGGGAGGTGATGTCAGAGGACTGCTGGCAGGTACAGATCATAGTAAGGATCCTACCTGAACTTTAACTAAGGCTGGCATCCAGGAGGTGAGTTTGGAGCCAAGAGACAGGAAGTGGTATATTTTAAAAGACAAATGTTGGCAATAAGAATTGGCCAAAGTGAGGGAGGAGTATCAGTGGGGAAGTCAACTAGGAGACTACTGAAATAATCTAGCAAAGAAATGATACTGAGTTAGACCATCACAGTGAGGCAGGAGTAAGAAGGGATCAGGTTTTGGACATATGTTGAAGACTGAAAGGCTTCCCTTTCAGATGGTAAAGAATCTGCCTGTAAGGCAGGAGACCTAGATTCGATCCCTGGGGAATCCCCAGAAAGATCCCCTGGGGAAGGGACTGGCAGCCCGCTCCAGTACTCTTGCCTGGAGAGTTCCATGGACAGAGGAGCCTGGCAGGTTACAGCCCATGGGGTAACAGTGAATTAGACAGGACTGAATGACTAACACTTTCACTTTCACTTTTGAAAACTGAAACAGTTCAATTGCCTTTACTCCTGAACCGCCATTTCTTCAAAGACTTGCAACTTCTCTCTCCAAGTGGATCATAAGTTCCTTGAAGGCAGGGGTTCTGTGCAGCTATTAAGTTCTTGGTATATTTGTTAAATGAAATGTGGTACTGGTTTAGTGGTTTAGTCTTTAAGTTGTGTCCAACTCTTGTGACCCCATGGACTGTAGCCCACCAGGCTCCTCTGTCCATAAAATTCTCCAGGCAAGAATACTATAGTGGGCTGCCATTTCCTTCTCCAGGGGATCCTCCCAACCCAGGAATCAAACCTGGGTCTTGAGCATTGCAGGTGGATTCTTTACCAATTGAGCTACTATCCAATACAACTCTGTTCACTCAATTCCATTTAATCAATATTTATTAATCATCAAGCTCCAACCTCATCTCCCAGAGAACTTCCAGGTACTCAAGGCAAGTGGCTTGTTTCCACATCTTTAGAAGAAAGTTTTGTTCATAGAGTAAAACACAGGGTTAAAGAAACATTTGTTCTCTTTTTTAATGATGGGAAAGGAACATGCTTAAACATTAGTAGGAAGTAGTGTCAAAAAGAGGAGATTTTGAAGAAACCATCAGAGAAGGAAAATGTGAAAGAGAAAAGTCCTGAGAAAGCCAGAAGAGCTGGATGAGGAAACTTTTAGGAGGAGGAAGGGCAAGGATGCATGTTGATGTAGAGGGCTCATGGTAGAAAAGGAAGAAGTGTTTCCGATGATTATTTTTTCAAGTGCTGGGCATTAGTGTACAGGTCGAGGTTGGGGTTTGAGAAGAGAGGAGAAAATTTGACCTATGTTATAGAGGAGAGACAAGAAATTTGAAAAGTGATCAGCGTGTAGTAACTGGGTGGCAGTAAGGCATCTGTTGAGGTCACTGTGTGTTCATTTATAGTGGCCTTGATCTATAGGATAAAATTCATGTGACCTTGACAAAGTGTCAGCAGCCAGGCTAGGAGCACAGACAGAGCAAATGATTGGAATCACTAGGATTCATTTGTGACATGTGTGTGATAAAACAAGGGTCAAGTCGTGAAAGACAAGAGCAGCCAATGGCCCAGAGCAAAGAAGATGGTCAACAAATTGGAGGCCCCAACTGAGGAACCAGAAAGCTGAGGGTAAGCTCGTGAGCAAATTGGAAGCAGGGGAGGGCTGGTTAGAGAGTGGGAGGTATGAATTTTATGGCTTCCAAGGCAGAGCCACTCCAGAAAATGACCAAGTCCAGGGTATCACCACAAAAAAATGGTGAGTGAAGTGACTTGGAGGAGAGAAGGACAGGAACCAAGCAACAAGGTTTTGAATGGCTTTCACGTTCTACAAAAGATGTCTCAACAGCGCTTGAGAAGAAGAGGGATGCGGAGATAGATGCCAACCTGTGTGATAAGTGTGTCCAGGAAGTGAGACCATGGCCTGTAAGTGGGGTGAGACAGCCAAAGAGGGTACCAGTGAATCAGAAGGGGCACCAAGGGAGTAGGCAGCATGTATACAAATGCCTGACTCAGACTGCCTAGTAGAAAACGGGTCATGTAACCCTGGGCCCTGGGAGGAGCCACAGTCTGGGGAAGGAGTCGGTGAAGACATTAGGAGGACCTGATCCACCCCTGGATACACAGGCATGCAGCCCCTAATCAGGATCAGACTGAAGGAAACAAAACTTTTCTAAGTCACCTATATCAGTAATCCACATATTTTACTGGTCTTCAGACCACAAGGGTCTACTGGGGGAACATTTAAGTCTCAAATGTAGGAATTATAAACCCAGTTTATAATCTGAACACAACTTTGACAGTTGGACTAATTGGAGTTCAGTTCAGTTCAGTCGCTCAGACATGTCTGACACTTTGCGACCCCATGGACTGTAGCACGCCAGACTTCCCTGTCCATCACCAACTCCCGAGTTTGCTCAAACCATGTTCATCAAGTTGGTATGGTCATCCCACTATCTCATCCTCTGTCATCCCCTTATCCTCCTGCCCTCCATTTTCCCGGCATCAGGGTCTTTTCCAATGAGTCAGTTCTTCATATCATGTGGTCAAAGTACTGGAGCTTCAGCATCAATCCTTCCAATGAAAATTCAGGACTGATTTCCTTTAGGATTGACTGGTTGGATCTCCTTGCAGTCCAAGGGACTCTCAACAGCCTTCTCCCAAACCACAGTTAAAAATTATCAATACTTCAGCACTCAGGTTTTTTTATGGTCCAACTCTCACATCCATACATGACTACTAGAAAAACCATCACTTTGACTAGATGGACCTTTGCTGGCAAAGAAATGTCTCTGCTTTTTAATATGCTGTCTAGGTTTGTCATAGCCTTTCTTTCAAGGAGCAAACATCTTTTAAATTCACGGCTGCAGTCACCATCTGGAGTGATTTTGGAGTCCAAGAAATTAAAGTCTGTCACTGTTTCCATTGTTTCCCCATCTATTTGTCATGAAGTGATCGGACCAGATGCCATGATCTTATTTTTTTAATGTTGAAGCCTGGTTTGGAGAATTCTGATCATTACTTTGCTAGTGTGTGAGATGAGTGCAATTGTGCAGTAATTTGAACATTCTTTGGCATTGCCTTTCTTTGGGATTGGAATGAAAACTGACCTTTCCCTGTCCTGTGACCACTACTGAGTTTTCCAAATTTGCTGGCATACTGAGTACAGCACTTTCACAGCATCATCATTTAGGCTTTGAAATAACTCAACTAAAATTCCATCACCTCCATTAGCTTTGTTCATAGTGATGCTTCCTAAGGCCCACTTGACTTCACATTCCAGGATGTCTAGCTCTAAGGTGAGTGATCGCACCATCATGGTTATCTGGGTCATGAAGATCTTTTTTGTATAGCTCTTCTGTGTATTCTTGCCATCTCTTCTTAATATCTTCTGCCTCTGTTAGGCCCATACCATTTCCTTTA
>SJYA01007982.1:0-17077 GCA_006410615.1 Neotragus moschatus | reverse complement strand
GTGGGGGGCAGCGGGGGGCTGGCGGCCGCTAACGAAGACACAAAGGCAGCACGTCCAAACTGGGACTCTCCCGGCAGCCGAGGATGGAGAATGACAGACACACTTCCTGTGAGATGCCATTAAAGCAGAAGAGGATTCCGCCTTCCAGCAGGACATGGAGGGTCAAAGGGCTGTTACCCTAGAAGGGGTTTCCGTCAACTGTCCTCAGTTTCTCAGAGGGCAGGTAGCAGCATCTCCTCAAAACAGAGTGCGGCACACTTTCAAGCAACCTTGACCTCTTCTCTCAGCCACAGGTAGAGGAACCCACTGGCCCGTGGCTACAGGAAGGGCTTAGGCACAACTGTGAGCTCCTAGTGTAGGTTTCTTTTTTTTTCTCTTTAGGTTTCTTATTTTTATCTAAAACTACTTAATATACTGCCAGACCAAGACATCAGAAAACAGACTGAAAAGTATTTCAAATGGACATTAAAAAAAATCTACTCCCCAAAACGAGTTTTAGTCTTTTTCATCTCCAGCAATAATTCCATATTTTTAGTTGCTTGATCCAAGCCAAGTACTTAATAACTCTTTTTTACTTTCTACACCCGACCTGTTAGCAAATACTGTTCATTCTACCTCAAAATACATCCAGAATCTGAGCACTTTTCCCTCCTATGATTTATCATATCAGACACAATAGTTAAGACACGTGACATTTTAACAAGGGCAGATAAACCAATAAAGTCTGGACTTACTTGTCATTTTTAATATGTTCATAAAGGCGCTTAAATTGGCGGACCTGGAAGGACAAGATTCCCATCAACACCACAACCATCAGCAAAAATGGATAAATCCGCCGATGGACCAAATTTTGCATTTCTGCAGTAACACCTGTAAAACCAAACAAAGGAGAACTCTTAAGTATATATACAGTGTATACAGAAAGACAGTGAAATGAAAATACATCCCTTCCCTAAGAAGAGGGAAGGGGAGCTTAACTGAAACTCATCCTGTACGACCCAGAGTGAGGCCAGGAGTGCCTGGGGCCAGCCCTAGCCAGAGGAGGAGCCCCATGAACTACCCCAGGAGCTAGACTGTGCTCTGAAGGCCACAGAGCAACCAAAGAAATCATGTTTACCAGAAAGTCTTGAACAATAAGACTTGTTCTTCTGAAAGGTCATCGTGGCTGCAGTGTGGAGAATAAGTTAGTGGTAGAGGGTTCTGAGCAGGGAAACCCAGAGAGGAAACAGCTGAGGTTGCAGTGAGAGCCGATCTCTGTCTCAACAGGAGGCGGGCAAGGGCTCACAGATGAAAGAACAGGTTCCTGGGGTCAGATCAGCAGCACTCAGAAGACAGCTGAGTCAGAAGAGCAGAGAGCCTCAGGTGACATGTAAGACCTTCAAGGTCTCTGGTTCATGCTACTTGTTGGAATGATAATGGGGGTAACTGAGAGAGGGAACTCAGTAGAAGAAAAATACCTGGAGGGGAAAACTGTCTATATTACTGAACATGTGCTTTAAGGTCGTGTGAGGCTTGTTCAGCATGTAACTACTAAGATGTTGTCTACATGTTAAAGTGTCACAGNATGGGGGTAACTGAGAGAGGGAACTCAGTAGAAGAAAAATACCTGGAGGGGAAAACTGTCTATATTACTGAACATGTGCTTTAAGGTCGTGTGAGGCTTGTTCAGCATGTAACTACTAAGATGTTGTCTACATGTTAAAGTGTCACAGATGAGCATCTCCTCTTTGGTTTTTCTCTCATGCTAAAGAAGATTTTTTTTACGTGTCAATACTTTCTTACCTGCCTAGAGAAAAAAACTGTGACAGTTTTATTATCCTTATCTTGCCCTGACTAGTGAAATCTACAAAAAATAGTCTTTGAAAATCATTGTTTTAGCTGGATTTATATTTACAATAAAGCTTTTGGAGCCAGGTAAGCTCATATTGGAAGAGACAAGAATGTACTGATGTGGATAAACCCACCGAGTAAAGGGACGATGCCAGATGCGATGACGTAAGGTACACACAGGGAGAGCAAGAGCACAGAAATCACTGGCGCTGCCAGTTTCCGAACGATGTACTGAAGGTCAATGTTCCGGATGCCGTTTGCGTAAACCTGGAACACAGGGGGAGGGTGAGCGCCAATACACGAGACAAATTCCTCCAAGCTAAAGGGCAATCTCTACTGCAGCCAAGCCACGGGGCAGGACCTATCAGCCCAAACGGATTCAAGGTGGCTGGTTTTTTTCAGAAGTCAAGGCAAATTCTGGAACACAACATAGGTGTGGTGTCCACAAATTTTTAAAAGACATGCATTTACTTCCTAACAGTTTGCAGTTAACTCTGATAAGAGATGTAGTAGTAAGATCTAATCGAGAATAATAGCTATACTAGCTTTGCGCTATACAACACCAGGTGGCATCCATAACATTAGTTGAAGACCACATAACTTGAAGTAACTTTATATATAAATTGTGTGAGAGTAAGCTGTGTTATTATTCAAGATTACATTCATGTTATCTGAATATAAGAAAACATTACAAATAAGAAGCATGTTTCTAAAAATCTAGTTATAAATCAAATTTGAACAAATCAAAAGCTATTTTATGTAGCAATTCAGTATGAAAGAATGCTACAGTGAATTTTTTTTTTAATTCAAGAATTTCTAAACTATTTCCATCATTTTATCTAGAAAGTTCTACTGAATAATACTGCAGAGGAAAGAATGGATGGCAGTGGGGAGATCCTGGGAATAATGGAACATGGTGTGCAGAAAGGATCAAAACTGAAGAGCAACATGTTTCCCCAACGCTTCAGCCTCTCCTGGCCCTCGATCACACAGTGCAGTGCAGCTCACTCCAGGCCCTGGGTTCCTCAGACACGGGCCAGAGCATCAGAGTGTGAATGACACACAGGCTCCTCTGCCCCCTTCAAAGTCCTTTTAACCCAAATGCATTTAAATTAATGTACCAAAGCAGCTCACTGTTTCTCAATAATTTTAAATACTTAGACACATGTATGAGAAAGAATGCATCAGAGAGAAAATGTCATAAAGATCAACAATGTTTATTCTCCAAGAGGGTCTGAGTCTCACCTAGAACCTCTGAAGTGAACTGGTCTGTACCCCTACAGTGAATGGATATGCTGCCACGTACCCCACAATCCATCTCACTTCAGAATCAGCCCTCTCTTGAGAGACACATGCAAACACATAAAATGGGTCTTCCTGGTCCCACAAATCTCCAGGTACAGGGATTTTTGGACTACTTTTTTGTGCATACTGGACTGAGAACTATTTCCTATACATCAAAAGGAGGTGTACCTTCAGTGCTACGAAACTGTAACACCTTATTAATTTGGTGCTGCCTTAAGGACAAGTAGGTTGTTTGTTAAGTCCATCCTCTAGGAAACCAAACTTAAAAGAAGTAAGTAGCAAAATTTACCACATTGGCTGTTTTGGAAGAAATCTTCCTAAAATGAATTATCCTACTTCCCAGCCTTATTATCAAAGTACAGAAGCACAACCTATCTCTTTCAAGGTTATCACCACAATGGCCAAATTATCTGACAGTTCCATAATACAAACTATCATAAGTGCTACATAGCTAGAATAGCTCTATTTTTTAAATCTATTCTTTTCCTGCCTTTTTCTTTATAACCCTAACCCTTACACAATGACCTCTTTTCTCTACTACAGGTTTACAAACCTGAATCCCTGCTCTAAAAAGCAAAGAAAAGCGCATGTGCTAAATTCTGCCTTTACTTTTGCTCAGGCTTCTAGGTACTTTAAGCTACCAGTTAACTTCAGGTAAGGGAAGTTTTAAGAGTAGTTGATAAGAGTAAAAAGTGCCTTTCTCCTAAAAAAAAAAAAAAAAAAATCATATATCCTCCTTAAGGAAAACGTGGAAAACTTGAGGAGAAGCGGGAACGTGGAAAACAAAGGCCCATGAGCCCAGCGTGCTCACCTGCTCAATTACAGTCTTCAGCCACCACTGAGGACCCATCAGCGTTATAGCTGCGATGATTTTGGCATGCAGGACTCCAAGTGCCCAGTCCTAGGGAATAAAAATCACTTTAACAGGTTTTGTTCTTAGTAATAAACCCAACACAGAGGCTATACAATTTTCTTACATTATTTACTTCAAAACACAAGTTCTGTTGGATCGGTAACAATTTTATATAAGTAAGAGTAATAAGTACACTGGAAGAAGATTTAGGGGCGTTCAATGCTTCTACCAAAACTCATTCTTATTATCCTCCCCCTCCCCCCCTACAAAAAAAAATCTGCATTATTTTCCCAAGAAAACTAAGAAAAGTGTTTACTTTAGTGGAGATCTGAACAAGCAAATAAACCAGTGCCCTGCTTTTATTTCATCACACCATTCTTAGGCTGCTCTATTGGTTTGGGCAAGGAAGCCTTGTCTGACCTAAAGAAGCCATCCCGAGGGCTCAGAGGATTACTGGCACTTCTGCTGAACTGTTACTAGGACCCCCACTGCTACACGGAGCTCCTCATGGGGGCCTCCTGCCAACCCCCTCTCTCCACCAGGCAGCCAAAGCGACTGTCAGTCCCACCACCCAAGGAATTTCTTAGAAGTGCAAATCAGATCATCTGCAGAGCATTTCCTGCTTACAACCCTAAACACAGCATACAAAGTCCTTCATAGTCTGTTCTCTGTTTATTTTAAAATATCTGTGTATTTTTTTAAAATATCACATAACATTTAAATCTATTCTTACATAAAACTGAAACCTTTCCAGGGACAGCTGGAGTCCTCTGTGACCACCCGATAGCAGTAACCACAGCTAACATCTGCTAAGTATCTTCTACATTGGTTTCCCTAGGCACCAACCAATTTCTGTGGGACGTGTTATGTCCCACAGGAAATACGTAGTACCTGTTTTACATGGATTTTGCTCATAGTGTTCTGTTCTGATTTTCCAGTTTGGTTGGCTGGTTTTCCAAAACATCTTCAAAATGGGGTGGGAGGCTGAGACATGCACTGAATTCTTGCATAACCTCGAACACCACTCTATCCTGACAGATGAATGAATGACTGAACGATATTTTGTCTGGGTACAGGAAGCATGACTTTTGTCCCTTTTATCTCAGTGGTCTCTCAAAATCTTTCTACCTTCTATGGTTTCGGGGCTACAAAGTCCATTCCCAGTACGGTTCTTTTTGGCGCTAGTGATTTAATTCAGAAATTTTACCAAGATGTACCCAAATATGTGTTTTCCTTATCAATTTCCATTTCACCAAACCTGATAAGCTCCTTCAACGTAAAGCTCAGCTCTTTTCTTCAATTCATTTAAGAATGTCTATTTCTGTTTCAATGTGGCCTCGTATTTTCACACTGTAGAAGCCCTTATTAAGTCTCCTGGCTGTATCCTCCACCTCTTCTCCCCTCAATCGCCTGCTCTTCAGTTGTGCACTGGACATTGGTCTTCCAGATCTCCAGTCTGAGCCTTAACGGTGACTGCTCACATTTTTAACTCATTAACTGAATCTGTTTGAAATCCACGCTATAGAACACCGTGACAATCTCACTGTGTTTTATGGGTGCTGCTGTGTGTGCATTCACACACATCCTAATAGCCTGTTTCTATCTCTATCTGGATGCTCACAGCTCTGCAAGCAGTTCCCCATCCCTGGGCCTTTCCTTTCTGTGGGGGCTGGGCCCCTCCTTACATACAACAGTTGTTACTTTTCTCTGCAGGCTCAATGTGGCTCACAGGCTCAGACTGAGAATAGCCTACAGGGCTGCAAAAGGATCTTTTAGCTCATTAGACCTCTAGGGTAGCAAGCCAACAGCCTGCCAAAGAGAACATGGAGAAAGCCTCTCTGCTTTTTCTCTATCCTTCCATGCTCCAGGCAGAGAAGCTTCAACCCACCAGCTCAGCTCTCTCATAGCCTTTGGGAGTCTAGAAGGCACCCAAGTGAAGTTAATGTTCACCTGGGGAGGAACACAGAACACTGAGGTTCCAGCTCTTTCAAATCCTCTGCTTTGCAATTCTTCCCCACAAAACACACCACACCACACTAGCTTCTCTGCTAGAATTCCAGAAGAGCCCAAACTCCCACAGAATGGCTTAGAGTCAGGGATGAACAAAACCCAAGCTGTCCCTTCAAACTTTGGATTTTATCCAGAATATTAAGGATATCAACTTGTATCTATTCTATACTCAAAAATGTACCTGAGAGCAAGCTGTATTAAAACATACAGCAAAACAAAAGCAAAAAATGAAACATACAGCTTGACTTCTTTTTAACTGCTGCACTGAATTCAAAAGGAAAGATATATCAGATTTTATTTCGTCATTTTCAACTGATGGACATCTGGCTTGCTTCTAAGTTTTCTGACATCGTAAAAACCATGACAGCAGAACAACCCTGTTCATGTCTCCTGCACATGTGTAAATATTTCTTTGCAGGGTTTCTGAAAAGTGAAACTGACGGGTCACAACATATAAGCATTCTTGAAACAGTAATTTCAACTACTCTACCAAGGTCAGGGTGTCAGACACCATCAAGACCACCAAGAACACACGTACAGGCGAAAAAGCTGCATCACTACTCAATGCAGTGAGACAGAACAGACAGTGGGGAGGACTCAGAGCCCTGAGTATGAGTGTTAGCAAAGGCTTATTCTAGTTCTCTGGCCTGTGTGAAGTGATCTGAGGAGAATTTAAGGAAGCAGGGCTTTGCTCTATTCCAGATGCTATTTAGAAAGGTAGCCCACCAGGCTCCTCTGTCCATGGGGTTCTACAAGCAAGAATACTGGAGTGGGTTGCTGTGCCCTCCTCCAGGGGATCTTCCCAATCCAGGGATCAAACCCAGATCTGTCTGAGCCACCAGGGAAGCCCGTTAGAAAAGTCCTGGTAATCTATAATTTGATATTTTAATAAATCTTATCCAGAAGACAGGACAGACTGAGGCTAATAAAACTGCAGCTGGAAACGAAGGAGCAGCCAGACATGGGCACGTTTGGTCATTTGTGTGGTCTGGACAATGCTCACACTTTGCCTACATTCAGACATGATTATGGAGGGGCCTTAATTTGGTTGTGATCCATCACAGTCACAGAGTGGCAGTATAATGCTGATGTTCCATCAACTGTTCATATCCAATAGGAGGCACAGCTCCTGGACTTGAGCTGTTCTGATGTTTTTAGTGCAGTGTGCCACATGACCTCAGGAGGCATAGGGCATCTGTTGGCCACATCTGCAATGATCACGTGGGTCAAGGCAGTGTCTGCTGACCCCTCCTCTACGAAGCTGTTTCCCTTTCGGGTATCAAGTAATCTGAAAGGTGACACTTTGTCACCATGCAAACGACGTCTTCTGCATTGTAGTGGCCTTAAAACATGACCGCAAATTCTTCTCCCATGGAGTGGTAGGGGTCTATGGCCACTTCCCATAGATCTGAGCCAACCTGTGACTTGCTCGTACCCAGTAGGAGGCAGTGAAAAGCGATGTGCAGGACTTGTGAGAGAAGGCCATGAAAGCTGATGTAGCCTCTGCCTTGTTGGTCAGGACACTTAGTTCCCTGAAGTGCAACGGAAGAAGCCCAAGTACCTTGAGCCTCCAAGCTATAAAAAAGCTCAAATACATCCAGGGGCTTCAGCCGAGAGCCCAAATGAGGGGCAACGACCAGTGCTAGCCCTCACATGAGTGATGACATCTCCAAATGATGTCAGCTAAAGCTGTCAAATCACACTCAGCCACTGAGTCTCCTACATAAGACCCCAGAGAACGTGAATCAGATATGAGCAGATTACACCCTGGCTTAACTTCTGACCCACAGACTCTGTGGACAAAATAAATGATTGTTTTAAGCCAGTAAGCCAGGGCTGTCAGGTAACTTGTTACTGCAGCACAGTAACCAAAGACCACCCATCAACTTTCACCTGATAGGTTCAGTATTCACTGACAATCCCAGGAATCAATTATTTTAATTATTGCAAAATAATGATTTTCCTAATTAATTCCCTTAATTCCTCTATTTTTCATAGATGCTATTATTCTGTGAAAAACAGCTTTCCTTCAGTCCCTGATGCTATTACACTACACTGCAATTCTGCTCCTACAGGAAGGCATCACATATACCTAACAATTTCCCTGTTTTGCTCACTTTCACTCAGGTTCTAACCTACGAGCAGTGTCCCCTGTGTGTGCTGTCTCACTTCAAGGCCCGCCCACTCGTTCCTTCCTGGAATACACTTCTTTTCTTGCTCACTCCTCTGCGCTCTACTATGTTGTCCTGGACATCGTCTCTACAGAAAACCGTATGTGAACCCCCCAGCTGGGTGAGTACCTCGCCCCCTAATGCTGTGCTCCTCACACATACCCCACCACAGCACTGTCTACTGGACTTTCCCACCAGCCTGCAAGGTCCCCGGAAGTCCTCACGTTAGCCTCGCTCCCATCTGAGTTACACCGCACAGGGGCTGGGCACACATTAAAGCACTCGAGTGTATCTGCTGCTAAATGAAGTTTACGGAGGTTCTTCATCAGGAAAGTAGACAAAATTTTCATCTCTGAAAAGTTTATTTTTAAAACAAAGCTGAAAAGGCTTTGAATGACTGAAGTCAATATCCACTCTTTCCCTAATCTCTCAAAAATTTGAGGTCTATGATGTTAACTTCAGGCTCTAAGTATGACAGAAAGTTAAATCTCTTTTTCCATGTGTATTTTAAGGCCTTTGCTATGATCTGCAGTTAATCTCAGAATGTTCTTTTTAATAAGCCTGTGACTCTTGTGGGGGAAAATGTGTAATTATTCAAAAATGTAGGTTATTGCTTCAAGGCTCAAAACTGAAAGGAGCAAGGCATCAACCTAACTAAAACTGAAAAGACCAACACACTAGCTTGCATTTTTAAATATTATTGAAGCCTATAGTGACATTTTAACCGATAAAGCAAGGTATTTACATGACCTGCATATTTCAAAAGGTAAAATGCATTATCTGATCAATTTTACAAGAGCTCCTACAATAGAAAAAATTAAGGAGTCTTTCTAAACAAGCTGTTTAAAATCACTTTAAACACCTGAGAATTTTTCTGATTCCAAGTACAAAAGGAAATATGAGCAAAAGACATGCACTTACCTGCCACGGGTAAAAAAGAGGAGTCTGATCCAAAGGAACCCTCAGGGGAGCAACAATTACCAGCTCAAATAAAAGCCCCAGAAGCAGTGGGACCACCCCAGCCAGCAGCACTGCCACGATCACAGTCTTCATTATCTAGTGGGAGATGAAAGGCCACTGAGTTAAGACAGTCTCTCTGACTTCTGGCCAAACACTTTATCTCACGTGAAGTTTATTCTTCTTTGACCTGAGGCCTAACAGAACAAATACATACCTTAAACAACTCACCTTTTATGTTACATGTTTAAATGAAATTTGAATGTATAACTACAAAAGCGCAAGCTACTTAACAAAGGTATGAAATTACTACTAAACATATTACTATGTTGCTACAAAATTATCTTATTACATGTATTAACCAAGTGGCTGTGCTACTCTTCTCAATCTAAGTCTCAGGAATAGGCTTCAAATAGGCTTGTTTGTCCAAGAAGCTGACCAAGTCTCCACGCTCCGTCTTGGAGAGTTACTGCCAGTGTTTGTCATCTCCCTGGTTGTTCCACGCCCCTGAGCCAATGGTGACCCACCCATAGGCTGACTTGTGACCTCTGAGATGGACTGATATTGTTGAAGCATTCTGCATAACCCCAGTTAAGGTAATTAACCAAGCTGGTTAAATTAGCTCCCCTAAGAACAGTATGGTCCCACAGAACTTACTGAGATGACAGAAATGACCTATATCTGTGTTGTGCAAGATGTTAGCCGTTAGTCACATGACTACTCTATTAGCACAGCTATAGAATTTGGCACAAAAATTGGCAAAATAAAAACCGGCACAAAAAGAAGGAAGAGGTAACATGTAAGAGCCCCTATGAAATCCTGACAAAGAAATCAGTTTTAAAGTGGCCTTGATGTCCCTTTTTCTCAAGGGAGTCTCAGTGAGGACAGTTGTTTCAACAGCAAGAGACTAAAATGGTGTGCATTAAGACACAGTAATTATTTCTTTACATAGCAATATGATGTGGGAGAATATCAAATGAAAACTGGTACTGGCTAGCTTCTCTATTTAAATATAGTTAAGTGTCTCATTATCTACAGACGACACAGCAATCAAATCCCTCTATTCTTAATATACAATGAATCTCTTGTGGTTTTCTTTAAACATGAATATTAAATAGCTATTAAACTCCTAATAAAATCAAAATAAAAATTCAGATACAAAACTAGAGTTGATTATACAAATGAAAAAGCATAAAGTAGTGACCTAAACATATTTATCAGTCATAATCAACATTATGATCAATCAGTAAGTTGCCACCCTTAGACAATCATCTTACAGTGACATTTCCCCCACTCCTGTGACAACTAAGTTCTTTACTGAGAGTAATAATTCCCACTGGAGAAGGCAATGGCACCCCACTCCAGTACTCTTGCCTGGAAAATCCCATGGACAGAGGAGCCTGGTAGGCTGCAGTCCATGGGGTCGCCAAGAGTCGGACACGACTGAGTGACTTCACTTTCACTTTTCACTTTCATATNTCCCCCACTCCTGTGACAACTAAGTTCTTTACTGAGAGTAATAATTCCCACTGGAGAAGGCAATGGCACCCCACTCCAGTACTCTTGCCTGGAAAATCCCATGGACAGAGGAGCCTGGTAGGCTGCAGTCCATGGGGTCGCCAAGAGTCGGACACGACTGAGTGACTTCACTTTCACTTTTCACTTTCATATATTGGAGAAGGAAATGGCAGTCCACTCCAGTATTCTTGCCTGGAGAATCCCAGGGATGGGGGAGCCTGGTGGGCTGCCGTCTATGGGGTCGCACAGAGTCGGGCACGACTGAAGTGACTTAGCAGTAGCAGTAGCAATAATTCCCATTACCTACTATACTTTCACACTAGCCAGGACATTCTTGAATAACAACAGAGTATAATTAAAAGAATCTCATTTATATAGAAAACACTGACTGAAACCTGAAGTCAAATTTTTATATATTAAAAGAACTTAATCAAATTTTAGAAAAAATAACTTTCAAGGAAATTTCTACTTCAACAAACTGGTTTTAAATTCTACAGACTATCTTATGTCTCAAGGGCATTATCGGATCATTTAATAGCATGACTTTCTTCTAACCCTCAGATATATCTGGACTGTATTTTTCAAAGTAAAACCAGAAAACTCATGCCTTAAAGGAATACTCCTTTTCATTCAAAAAATCAACTTTCTTGACACAATCAACACAGTGAAGAAACGAAGTGAAAAGATTTAAAGAAAACACTGGAAAAACATTCACCACTGCTGTCAGACAGGACCAGTCTTGACTAGAAAGGCCTACCATGAGGGACCACTCCTTGACCTTCTGGAAGATCACTCTGCGTCCCTGTGGCATCCACGCCACGAGTACCGTCACTGCCCGGATAGTGAGCCAGCAAACATAGAGACCACAGGCAGCTGTGTAGAGCTCATGGATTTTGGCAGTCCCGGTCCAAAATGACATTAACCAACGGCCAGCAAATACTGAAAATACAAAGGCTGATAAATGAGACATGCGATCGTGCAAAAACAACTCTAATCTTGATGTCAATGTTGTATTACTAGTATTTTCAATTATTTCAATCATTGTAAGTGATTATTAAAAAGACAACACGTTTTGATGTATCAGTGTCATTAACAGCAAACAAAATAAAAACAAAATCCCCCAAACTCTAAAGATAAAGTCATAAGTTAAGATACAACTAAACCACAGCAAGTCACTGGGTACAAGCTCGCCTGTGACCTGGATGGTGACCTGCAAGACCAACTGCTTATTCTCTGGGGACCGAAATGACTTGAGGAGCAGGGTGTTCTTGCTGTCTGGATCATCAAATGAAATGATTGTGCACGTAACAGGACACAAATGGAGAATATACTTTATTATTTGTGTTGTCAACATTTTTAATATTTAGCAGCATTACAAAGAATTTAGAGTAACTTTCTTTCATTTAGCTCATTCATTAAGATAGAAAACTAAGCTTATTTTAATAAGAAGTGGGGACAATAAAAAAAGAATCTCACACTAATTTTCTCAGGAAAAAAATACAATAAAACCTAGGAAATATGTGAAAGCTGTCTAAGGGAAGCCCTCAGAGAGTTATTACAAATAAATTCCACAATGTACCCACAAAAGTCTATCAGGCAAGATCATTTCTATAATTTCTTCACATGGTTACTCCCTAATAAGGCTGGAGAGAAGACCAAGGCCCCGTTTCCAGTGTCTCTTTCTCCTTGACACAGTTATCTGTTTTGTTTTAAACTTATCTGTTATTTTTGAATGTCTAAAAGGAACAAGTGGCTGGGTTAAACATTTTCAGTACATTTTCTCATTAATCTTGCCAACAACCCTGCAAGCAGTAACGACCCTCCATTCTGAAGACTGAGAAAACGAGGCCCAGATCAAGGGCACACAAGGGTGGCAGCTGAAGGTGAACTCACATTTACATGACCAAGATCACGCTCTTGATCACTGACCCACATTGTCTCCAATCCCAATCAAACCACCTTAAGAGTCAAGTTTATAGGCCATAATGCTAATAATATTACAGACTTCTTTGCAATATCCCAAAACAACTTGGGTATAAAGATAAGCAATTTTTAAAGACAAACACATGCAAATGTCACGTGATATAAACACATGCTTGTTAAAGATTTAAAAGTATCACTGATAATTCTGTAAAAATGTCAAGCATTCTGTATGTATAAGTATTTCTACTCAAGCAAGGAGATTAATCCAGTCAATCCTAGAGGAAATCAGTCCTGAATATTCACTGGAAGGACTGAGGCTGAAGCACCAATACTTTGACTACCTGATGTGAAAAACTGACTCATTGGAAAAGACACTGATGCTGGGAAAGATTGAAGGCAGGAGCATGAGAAGACAGAGGATGAGATGGTTGGATGGCATCACCGACTCGGTGGACATGAGTTTGAGCAAGTTCTGGGAGCTGGTGATGGACAAGAAGCCTGGCGTGCTGCAGTTGATGGGGTTGCAAAGAGCTGGACATGACTGAGTGACTGAACTGAACTGATTTTTACTCCAAAGTTTTTGTTCTGTTTTGGTTGGCTGGTTTTAAAAAATTTAAAGCCCTCTTTTAATTCTGTACTTCACATACTTTTAAAGTGTTTTTGAGAGGTTAGATTAGTTTCTAGTTTGTAGTAGCTTAACATTAGTTAAAATGTAGCTATAGGAAAGTAACCTATGGGAAAACAGCATCTTCACCACCTTAAATGTGTACTATGACAAGTATTTCTGTAATTAAACACAGCTGCATTCCTTCCCCCAGATGCTCGGACTGTATTAACAGGGAAGTATTTACTTAACAATCTTTAATGAGATTAAAGTACTTGTATTGTCAAATTCAAGTAATAAAACTGGATTTCTTTCCTTTGTTAACTTTTTAATATTTCTGATAGAAATGAAAATGAAATTTAAAAACCACAAAGCTGTTCAAAGTTCAAAAACTTAAGTTTTCTCAAAAGTATGTTTACTTCATGCACCTTCCCAGGTGGCACTAGTGGTAAAGAACCCACCTGCAAACCTAGAAGACATAACAGATGTGGGTTTGATCCCTGGGTCAGGAAGATCCCCTGGAGGAGGGCATGGCAACCCACTCCAGTATTCTTGCCTGGAAAAATTCCATGGACAGAGGAGCCTGGCAGGCTACAGTTCACAGGGTTGCAAAGAGTCAGACACAACTCAAGTGACTTAGCAATGGTTAACCAGGCTTTGTCATTTTAACAGTTGAGATCTGAATAGTAAACTCAGGACAAAAGTTTTAACAGTCAAAAGTCAGTGAAGAAACAGTTAAAACAAAATTTTAAAATACTTTATTTTTACCAGTTTAAGGTAAAGCACAACTCTTACACAAATCAGAAAATAATTTTTTTAAGAAACCTCACTTGAAATTACTAGTTGCTCCTCCTCGGCCTTAGCCCACATGGGAAAAAATTCAAGTATTTAAGGTAAATCTGATTTATAAAGTTATATTGAGTGCTATAATCAAGACACTAGCTCACTATATATTTACATCCTTGATAAAACGTGAAACGTATCTTCCACTTAGTTATGCTTTAAGTGGCTAACACATCAGGATGATTCGGATTTTCTGGCTGCTATGAAGCACTAACAAGGAGGCAGGGGGCAGTGAGCTGCTTTTGATACTTTGTGACTGACTTTGAACTCTGTTCCCATGTACCCCACATTCAATGAAAATGAAGGGAAAACTGCTTCAAGTTTATATTTGATGAAAAGATCACCTCTCAGCAAAATATACCCTGGTAAAATGTAGCATCTTTTCATGATGTCATTAGCAGAGAGCTAGGATAAGCTCATACCTGGTAGAGTAAGGCAGATGAGGCTGGCAATCAGTAAGGTTATACACATGAAGACAATCAACAAAAATATCTGCAAGGCAAAACACAGCAGTGCATAAACGGTAGTCACATGTGCTCAATGTATTTTAGGACACCACTCGAAGAATCAATACAATTCTCTCAGTAAAAACAAACTGTCTATACTGGTATTTCCAAGACTCCTTCCATTTTACAAAAAAAGGCAATTTTCATTTTAGATAATATTAACTACAACTCTGGCTAAAAGGAAACTGCTTCCACTTTCATATAATCAGATACATCAGCAAATAACAAGCAAATATATTTTAAATCAGACAGCACAAAGATAAAGCACGACCAACTTACATTTTCCCTGTTAATTAAAACTAAAAATAGTCACTTATTTTCATCAAATTCTCAAAAACAACTTTTCATGAAAAGAAAGCTTACTCTCTTAACAGTGCCATCCAATCAGAACATTCTGATGATGGAGATGTCTACACCTACACTGCTGGACACGGGAGCTACGGGTACATGAGGCCACCAAGCACTTCACCAGGGGGTCAGTGTGAATGAATGCCGGAATTTAAAATTCTAGGTACTTAAGAGTATGTCTGCGAGAATTGTATTTTTTATTTTTTCAGCTTAATTGATATAAATGACAAATTAAACTATATTAATAATATATTTAAAGTGTTCAGTGTGATCTGATATACATATATGCTGTGAAGGAATATCCACCATTCAAGATAATTTACCACATGTCTACAAGTGGTTATTTATTTTAAATTAAGTTTAAAAGTAAACAACCATCATAGCTATAGCTGGTGGCTCCTATATGGAAAAGTGCAGATCGTAAGGAAACGCCCTGAGACAAGAAGGAAGTGCCCATCCTGGACAGAGAGAGAAAAAGAGTGCTGCCTGCCTGGACCCAACCAGGCCCCGAGGGCAGGGCTCTGGCAGAGAGAGGGCAAGCACCGGCGGTAACACCGCATGACTGGGTGTGGAGACTCGGTCGGCTTCCACTGCCTGCCTGACAGACCCTGTGGTGGTCCTCTCTCTAATCTGGACCACACAGTGCTTTCTGGTTAGGAAAGGATCTTTTGTCAACTGAAGAGCCTCGTCTCTCACAGCTCCTCCATCTCTGGCAGTTCGCCTACACCTCCTGCCTCAACTCCATCCATTCACTTCCCTGCAGGTCCATACATCTTAATGTGCCTCTTGTCCTGACAACAGGCCTGGAATGCCTTTTCCCACATGCTTTTTTCAATCTGCTTGATCTCCTAACTTTAAAGATTTAAAAGTATCAACTCCTCCAAGAAGCTTCTTGAACAACTTCCAACAAAGTGTTTTGTGGAACAAGAAGTGGGCAATCATGTAACATGCTACTCATGTAGCAAGTGAGGTGAGGACTAAGACCTGACCATCGAATTTAACACCTTGAAGGTCCCTGGAGATCCCTGAAGGATCAGTTTCGGTAGCATCTGGAGGAAGGTCTTGGTGACCTTGGCAGGCACTTCCGTAACCAATCTGGTCTTCAGTTTTATCAGATATAAACAAAAGACTACTACTCATTCCTTGGAGCACTGGGATTAATACTGCAAGGATTAAAAAGAGAAAAACTAAAATGCGGATTCCAATTCCTGGCATAGCAAATGAATCAAGAATGTTAAATTTCTTATCTGATCTAGGGTCTTCTTGTTCCTTACAAATGGCAGGGGCCAACAGCACATGGAAGCCCAATTCCATGGCCCATGTCTAAAATTTGATTAACTTACCTGACATTTACATACATAATGTGTTGTAGAAAGAGAGGAGTGAAAGGTAGGTTCTCCTCAGAAGACTGTAAGATGTGTTTATACCGAGGACTCTATACTAACAGCACCAATAACAGCAACAAAAGGTCTCAACAGAAATCTGAAAGATCTTCTGTTAAGTCTGTACAGTACCTACCCTGAGTGGAAAATTTAAAGGCCGGCGGTAAGGCTGAAAGCCGACAGGCCCGCCCTGCTGGAGTATGGCTTGGTGGGCTGCGTGCAGGCCTTCCCCCACCACGGGAATAGCGTTGTTATTTCGGGCATGCTGGTTATTGTTAACCTGTTGGTTTGCACTGTTATCATTTTCTTCCTGGTCTCCCAACAAGTAGGAATGAAGATCCCTGTGTAAAAATTGCATCAGTGAAAATTCTCACTCAGAATAAAACAGCAACCATGACACTGTCTTTAATAACAATTATTATAATTACTGGTGATCCTTAATAATTATTACTTAGGGAAGAAAAGGTATAAGTAGAATCTATGCAGAGCACTACCATTACCTTAATCTGCTCTAAGTGTTGCTACCTGCTTTAAATGAAACCCTTCCGAATGTAAAGTTAATTAACATATAGAATACCCCATAAATTCTATCTATTTTATGTTTTCTTCAGCCAACATCTGAGAAAAATCAGTAACTGGGGGAAAAAAAGTGTACAATATACAAGATATTCTATGTGAAGAATTTTAGGGGAAAAAGTATCAATTTCTCTTTTCACTATAGATGACTACCGTGTCTGCTATGACATGCAGCTCAACTAAAGCCTCCAAGCCACAAAGGAGTCACAGCACAAGTGAGAGGGGAGGGAGGAGGCATGGCAGGGCACTGA